>JAVQJG010253009.1:0-32660 GCA_036024015.1 Craterocephalus amniculus | reverse complement strand
ATGAAATATTTTATTAAATTGAAAATGATAAATATATATTAAAAAATAATAATGTGTATATTTAATAATAACATCATCTTATTTTACTTTTTGATGGCCATAATATATATGTGCCTTTTATTTATGAAAATGGTATTTATTTCAAAGTCTTATTTATATTTATTCAATTTTGAATATTTTGGGCCTCCATAAATTAAACCATCATTTAGTGAATTAAACGAGACAGAATAAATTAGCATTTCACACTATTCAGCATGGAGGAAACTGGTTTTCAAGCTAGAAAACAAGGAATCTTCAGCTGTAACAGAAAAAAAGAAAGTGTTTAGTTTATAAATCAGACACTGATAAGTTGATGAAAGCACAATCAAATGAAGAGAAAATGAATAAAATGACCTTCAGCATCAGTTGCAGCCGAGCTGACGAGGCCTCTGGCTGAAGACATTACATTACTGTCATTTAGCTGACGCTTTTATCCAAAGGGACTTACAATTAAGTTTTACCAACGTTAAAACTTAACAACCAGGTGCCACCTGGAGGCAATGAGGGTAAGGTGTGCTGCCCAAGGACACAACAGGTGACTGAGGTTGGAGCAGCGGGAATCGAACCACCCTTCGAATCACTGAATGACCCGCCCTACCCCCTGAGCCAGCTGTTCCTTACCAGGGACGCTAGATGCTTATTATAATCCATGTGTTACACAGCAGTGTGCAGTGTGATATACATCTTATCGCTGAACCTGCTAAAGGAGCTAAACTTCTTTTAAAAAAGTGCTGTAACCTTGTTTCTGTGGTCATCCACCCTATTTTTTCTTAATATGTTTACAGTAACTGAGGCTGCAAATATATTCTGGATTTATTTTATTCCTGCTGTTGAACGACACCTCTTTCTGATTTTACTGGTTTGCAAAATCAGAGCATACAGACCTTCTGCATGTGCAGAAAATAAACACTGAAGTTTATTTCATGACATTAAATATAAAAGAAGCTTAGTGATGCTGAAGTTAAGACAAACGAGGCTGCTAAAAGCGGGACGGTCTATCGCATATTTGGCTCTATGCTGCCTCTACTGGTCACATGAATATTCATTTTAGAAGACGTGCAGAACTGATATATAGAGTGAATGCAGCATATGTGTTGTAGCCGTCATATACATGCAAATAAGCAAGTTAAAGCAAGTCAGATTGGTCAGTTAGTTGATAATCCTGGAAGATCTGTGTACTGTAGGTCATTTGTGTTATACATGCCTCGTTTATCAAACACACTGTATCTGCACATTGTTGTTTACAGAGAAGATCAATACTGCATACAATTAGAACATGTATTTGAAGTGCAAAGTCCACTCAAACACACACACACGCAAAACGTTTGAAATATAGCTTTGCTTCTTTGCTTCCATCCAGGTGTTAAGCAAATGTCACATAAGGTTAATTTCTGACTGCTTCTGCTTCCTCAGCTTCAGAAAAATTTCCGCTTATCAATTAATTAATCTTCGATCGAATTACTTGATCTTTTGCATTCCTATTTCAAACTTTTATCCTCAGCCCCACATTCTACTTTATTTATTTCTGTATGTTTTCTTGAGTTGCACCCACAGTGAATGTTGGTCCACAGCAGAACTGACTGTTCTTCTACGCTCTCTGGTCCTTGGCTAAACATCAGTGGAAGAAGCTGCATTTCTTAAGGACAGCCCTGATTGGAACAAGCTCATCAGATTAGTCTGTTATCTCTGCGTTTGATATGATAAAAATACTTCTGGCCTCATTCACCAACGTCTTCTTACAAATCTTCTTAAATTTGTTCTAAAGTTGTACTTGAGAATTCTTTTACGAAGACCCTCCATCAGATTCATGGACTTGTTCGTAGAATGCAAAATTGTTTGTATCTTTTCTCTTAGATTGGGAAATTATAAATAACCACGACATGAGCTTCAGATAATATAAGAACAACTTTATGTTCAAACTGGTCATTAATTCCTCCTGAACTGGAACACGAGCCTGCAGCTGGTCCGATAGCGTTAGGACACACAATCTTGTGTTGTGGCTAAAGAGGAAAACAATATACGGTCAAGTAAATGATCATTAGGCCTGCATAGCCCACTGCATAGTCTACAGTTGGTAAAGCAGATTTCCACCTGCTGTGGCAGCATTTTAAGATGCGGTTCACCTACTGAGGGCGTGCTGCATCGGATCCTCCAGGTGAGTCTGGTTGGTCGTATTAAGAAGGTGACCACGCCAGAACCTGAATTTCTTAATAAAACTTATCATGATATTGAAAAGACTCTTGTAATGAATTTTAATGGTTAAATAAGTCATTCTGCAGGTGGATCTGGGAGCTTAAGGTGGCTGAGACATTTATTTGTTCTTACTTAAGAACAAATCCACGATACCAAGATTTTGGTGAATGAGGTCCATTGTGTTCTGGAAAATATTTCTACCTGTTCCAGAAACTATCCGTGGCCTTGTGGCTGGATCTGTAGCTGCATCTATGAGCACCCAGGTTTTCCTCTTCAGTGTCCTTCCACCACGAATTTTTCAAAGAATATTTATTCATTTTTCCCTTTACCGCTGAGACTTTTTGTTTTGACTATGGCATAAACGGATGAAAACAAAATTATGACATGTTTGAAATGAATGAGTCATAGTGCAGAACTTGACAGACTCTTTGATCCATTTAATTTGGTTCAGGTGTGTTGAAGCAGGAACATATTGGCTCTCGTAGGACCCGTGAGTCACCCTGGTCTGTACTGTCCTCAGAAAACCTGCTCATCCTAACCTCTGTGCTGCTACTCAGCCTATGTCTCATCTTCAGCGGACATGATCCATATCCTGTCTTACTGTAAATCTTCTCATTTTGGTTTGCTGCAAACTGGAGATATAAACTCTCCAAGGCACCAACTATAAGTGAGTCGGTCACGTTTGTCCGTCTGGATGTCCACCTGTCAGGAGGAGGCCTGATGTTTGACAGTAAGCTGATATTGTGTTTCACTTTCAGCACTAATTATTTTTTATTACTTTATTTTACAACCTGGTTAAAACCAAACCTGAAGTTGATTATTTTCACTAGAGCATTTTATAATTTATTGAAATTATTTATTTACTCGTTTTTTTAACCAGAGGCTCCTGACAAAACCGAAAAGCCTTGATGCAATAAACACATTTAAATTATGCTTTTTTTTTTTCATTTCTAAAATTGGGTCGGTTCAGTTCTGTCCCTTACACAAGAAAAAGGTTAAGAAGGAATAAGTTATTTAGTTATTTATTAAGTGGGAAGAGATTGAATGACATGAATAATAGATGGAGATGCGGAATGCTCTGCTTCAGCCGAGGGCTGAATCCTTCAGATAAATCAATGAATAATCATCTGATTTAATCATCTGATCTGACTCTGATTTAAAGAGGCAGTATGAAAGATGTAAGTTGGTAAACTCTGTTTTTTAATCAATAAAGCATAATATGAAATAGCTTTTATAATAAAAAAATAAATCAAGCTTTACTTAACATGAAAATCAGGCTCCAATGATTGGCTCATTGGTTTACGTTACGCACACTCCTGACCTGGTTTGTGTGAGCATCATCCTCATTTGCAGCCTGCATTCAGGGTCGGTTTCGTTGTAAAATATTTATTCTTCTTCTCAGGGGTTATCACAGTTAATCATCTCTGTATCAGACAAAAACACATTGTTTCACAGCACATTTAATACATTTCTGTTTCATATTTTGCTTTATCTGGGTAATCTCATTGCAGCCAGTGAGATAATAAAAAATCTACATCTGTTTGCTGCCATCCTGGAAACCCGAGTCTATGCTTTTCTCTTATCGTGAATGCTTTATTTTTTCATGAGGTCGAAAGCTCGCATTTGCCAGTTAAATCATTTTTCATCAGCTATTAATCAGCCTTAGAGGAAAGCTTTACTTTGAGGTGCAAATGCAGCAGGAGTACCAATGTCGACACACACTGGCAATATGAGTAGAGCTGTGGGCAACAAAGGCTGCAGAGCAAGTTGAGTTATTTTTGTCACGATTGCAAATAAGCAAGCAGCATATCTTTTCATACTTCACTTGTACAGGAGTCATTTTCAGCACATTTCTACTAAAGCAAGTCTATAGAACACAGAAATTGGCTTAAACATGCCAAAGACAGTTGTGTATTTCTAATAAGCTGCGGGACAAAGTGTTTTTGCCTATATCGAGTTCTGCAAATAGTTTGACTCCTTTTGAGTTTTATATGAGCTGGTCGGTTCCCCTGAGCATTGTCTCTGTAGAGAAAAAGAAGTAAAAGAAAAGTGAGAGGGAACTATAACTCTGCTCTTAGCTGTATTTTCTGCCTTTTCCTCCAGCATTCAACTCTCAGCTCCTGCTTTCTTGTTAAAAGTTTTTGAATATTAATGTAGCTACAAAAAAAGTACTTAATGGCGTAAAAGCATTTTTACCGGCGACTGAGGTCACACACACTAGCCACGTTTACATGGAGCCAAATATACCGATTGCAATCGGTTTGGAAGCTCTATCGGAATGAAAATGGTCCATGTATACACCTCTTTCCGAATGATAATTGCAAAACTGAAAGGATTTTCATTCTGTGTAGATAAGGTGTGAAAACATGAATGGGGACGTAGTGACTTCCTCATTTTTACTGTTAGGCTATGTGGATAAATGAGCAACTTTAACTAACAGCTGATCGAGGAGGACAGAAAATACAAAAACGTTTCCAACACACGGTAAATACAAACACGGATACTGACGCATCCACCGTCCTGCACTATCACCGACCAATTTTCAAGTAGGCCTTATAGTAAAAAAATAAGCGGGTCAACCGGCTCGAGACACAGACAAGCCCCCCCCACCCAGTAACCCCCACCTCATCTCGCGCGCTGCTTCTCGCGGAGTATGAAATGCATAGAAATAACTCCCTCCACGTGCCCACAGAGTTTCATGAATGAAGAGCGACCCATCCTAAAGTTTTGCTTCCATTCTTGGTTGGAAAACTCGTGAAGCACAGCTCGTTTCCACCAGTCTTTGCTGCGAACTTTCATCCACAGCTTTTTTGGGGCATGGGCAGCACAGGGAAACGTTGCAAAGAGCTCACAAAAACCTCTTTCTCTCTCCATGCATTTTCCTCTTGGCTATTTCCAATGGGAGCGGATTAATATCAAGCTGCTGCTTGAATAAAACTACTATAAAAGCCACAACAACTGTTACGATCAGTTTGTAGAGCTCCATCTTTAAATCTCTCGATGTAAACATCTTTCTGCGCATGTCAAATAAGAGCGTTCTGATTAAATGCTAGCGCGTACACACCAGATCGGAATGAATTAATTCCCATGTAAACAGCGGCCCTTCATTCAGAAGTAGAAAAACGTCTCCATGTAATTGTGGCTAATGTGTGTGAGCTTCTCAGCAGATGAGTTCCTGCCATGAAGACTGCAGCTTTCTGCTGGAGGAAACCTTCAGATCTTCCTCCATTGATATGGCAACACTCTTTGCTTAAGATGTTACCGCAAATAAAAAGGAATACGGCCAGTGTAAAGAGGTCTGGTTCTCTTTGTTTTACATTTGGAGGCTGATACTTTAAAGCAACATCCAGTCTCGTACTCTTGCATGAAAGCTTAGGTTAAGGTTTTTCCATTTAGCCAGACAAGCAGTACCAATTTTTTTTTTTTCTGATAAAATAGATGCCCTTTTCCTTTTGAAAAGTGAGCAGTAGTGGTTAGATTACCATTAGTTCTGGATCCAAAAAGAGAAGAGACCCCTGCTGATGGTAGAACAAGTAGCAAACGTCAGTCTGTCAAGAAATGTTCGGCTGAATTCTGTCTTTGAGGAAAAACTCAAAAAAGTTTTACTTTACTCTTCTTCAGCCTTACCGGAGCTGGATGAACTGACGATGGAGTGTGTTCTGGTGGAGCTGGAGAGCGTGTGTGAGGAGAAGATGCAGCAGGCCATCGAGACAGAGGAAGGACTGGGCATCGAGTACGACGAAGACGTGGTGTGTGACGTGTGCCGCTCACCGGAGGGAGAGGACGGGAACGAGATGGTCTTCTGTGACAAGTGCAATGTCTGCGTTCATCAGGTGAGGCGCCGCAGGATTCATTTCTCTTCCTGCTGAATGGAAGCCTCTTCTCCTAAAAACACATGTTGAAATGATAACATCTGGATGGAATGGCTCTGCGTGTACATGCAGAAGTGGTTTTACAAATGGAGCCTGTGATTGCCTGAAGCTTAGCTCAGCTGGGTTTGCTGCATAGTTTTAATTATCGTGTCAGCCCCATCAGCCCGAACACAGTGTCATCAGGTACAGCCCGGCCTACCTGCTGATGCCAGGAAATGAGTTCTGACAAATCTCATCTTGATTTTCTACCTAATAATTAATTTACATTGTGGAAGGAAACGCTGCAGATGAGCATCAACTCAGATCTACACAGAATACCAACTTTTTGTTGCTTTTCCTTTGTAATTAAACTCAATTTCCGATCAGTCTGCTGCAGCCATTTATTAGTCTCTTAAGTTGGCAGAAGTTGGTGTTACATCACCTCCTCCCAGCATGCAAACCCTCCAGCACATGTTTGTAGAACACAAGGTACAAATATTTTGCAGATCAGCTAATGAAATGGTAACGCCGTTGTGCTAAAGGTGTCCCAGAGCTCACAGGGTTCCTCCTGCATTTCCCCAGTTTCATGTTGGTGGAAAAGAGTTGCGTTCCAAAAACCATGCGGTACAGACTCAGAATGTAGCAAACGCCTGGAGAATTAGTGGCTCCTGGGAGTATGAAATTATGACCGCTTGTAGAAACCTAGCACATGCAGCACTGTACGGTCTCTCTGAAACAAAGACCCCGGTTTCATTTGATCAGTAAAAGCCTTTGATCCAGAAAGCATTTTCTTTAATTGCTATTAATAAATACAGTCTTTAATATCTTATTTAGACTCCTCTGTTCTCCTGTCACTCTGACCGCAGCCTGTCATTGTGTGCATTTAGTTTTTTCCCACGTTCATCGTTGCACTTCCTCAGTGTGCTCTGATATTTTTGTATCATGTAAATTTTAAATGTGTTTTTTGTGTTACTTTGTTTTGTCTTAAAAATGTGATTTATAGTAGCATAAACGGATGAGGAGGCATTAAAAATGACCCCCTTTGGATTGTATCCAAAAGGGGCCTAATATTGTATTGTCTAAATAAGTTGCTATTATTCTGTTAAACCTTCATTACACCCTTATGTTAGTACTAAAAGGGTGATGCTGCACTTATTTAGTAATTGTTTAATTATGGCTATTTGTTCTTTGTGCAATATGAGCAGCGTAACTTAAATGAATAACTCATCCGTCACTTTGAATTTTGAACAGCAACACTTTGAACAGCAGAGGAAATATGAAGCAAGCTGTAAATCCTTTTTTTGAGTTTACGGTTTAGACGCAGCAACCACTAAATGTATGCTGTTTCCAAAAATGAGAAGCAGCACAACTTTGACAAACAAGATGACGGGGTGGCCTTGTGGCAAAGTTGGTAAAAGTTCTGGCTGGTTTCAAATCCAGCCTGTAAATCGTGGCTCTTTCTCTCCTCCAGCCTCACTCTTCTGCTTCTCTGCTTCAGGAAAGCAGCTCGGAAATGTGAGCAACAAAACCTCTATTTTAGTTTTCCACAGCAAGTTGGATGAAGGGAACTGCCGACATTTTGATGAACATTTCAAAGCGTTTTTAGTCAGTTACACCATCTAATAGTGATCACTGCATTACATGCATGCAGGTAGCAGTTGTTCTCAGTGTTGCAATCCACACATGCATTCAGAAGAGGAAAGGGCAGCTCCTCATTAGGAAGAAGAGAAGCTGCTGTGTTTGTTGTCTTTGAGTGTGCAACAGCCAGTTATACCATCTGCAAGTTGTCTTCGGTCCGCTCTCTGAATCATCAGAGAAAACAATAAAAAGCTGTGAAATCTCCTCCTGCAGCCTCTCCTCAAGACAGGCTAGGTTCCTGCTTGTAGAACCGGAGTTGCACCAAGTAAAGCATGTTGTTGTTTTGGTGGCTGATCTTCGGTGCATGCAGCTGCACTTTGGACCGCCAGCACTCATCCACAGGATGAGAGACCCTCACCAGAACCAGAGCTCACGCTAACAAGTAGTTTGTGATGACCAGTAACTGACAAGCTTCGTTTTACTTATGTCAAGTTTTAAGAACTGCGTGTACGTGAAGACTCTAGTCATTAACGTTAACTGATTTGCTTGTTTAAGGAGTTAAAGCTTCCACGTGAAATAATCCTTTGCTAGTATGTAGGATTTAAAAAGTTAACTTGCCTTAAAAAACTTCCTGAAGCCACTGCAAAAATACAAATCAGCTGATGGATTAGACTCATATCGGTGCTGTAAATGTGAAGTGACAGCTGGTTGTTTTATCTTCAGCCTTTGCTGTTGGAGGGGTCCCTGGTGCTACCATAAGAGTCCCACTTCAGCGTCAGACATACAGCTCATCTGTAATGTTTTCCTCAGAAATAACATCTACTTTTACCTGCTGCAGGCGTGTTACGGCATCCTGAAGGTACCGCAGGGGAACTGGCTGTGTCGGACCTGCGCTCTGGGGGTCCAGCCAAAATGTTTGCTCTGCCCGAAGAGAGGGGGAGCCCTGAAGCCCACCCGCAGTGGAACCAAATGGGTCCACGTCAGCTGTGCCTTATGGATCCCTGAGGTGAGATTTAAGGAGAAAACACAGGAGGGGGGGTTAAATGCCCCTATGCAGTGTGATAACTGGAGTTTGTGCTCTTTATTTAAAAGATTTTGGTCTCTGTACATTCAGGCAGTTTGTTTTTTCTCGTGCGTGGAAGTTATCCGTGCATGTAGAGGCTGGTGGAAGAGAGTAAAGAAAAGCTTCCCTCCAGCCAGAATGGAGAGTTTGGGGTTCTTTCCAAGACAAAAAGAGTTACTTTAAGGTCAAACATGACCACAAAGAAAACATCAGGCCAGGCAGGTTTATTTGTAGAATACATTTCAAGTACATGACAACTCAAAGTGCTGTATATATAAAAATGAAAGCAAGGTGCAAAAGGAAGATAAAAGATAGAAGAATTCAAATAAACTACATCAAATAAAAACGGTAAAATACAAGCAGACTAGAGAATACACACAGTAGGTTACAGATGATAGAGTCATCAATGTAAAATACTTCACCATCATTACTGTCAATGCAATTACCAATGTTCAGCAGAAAGAAGGAAGAAAAGCTCCATCTTGATTAAAAGTGTTTGCAAATAAGACTTTTCAGATCTTGTATTAAAAGAAGTGATGTTTGGATCAGACAAGAAGTTTTCTGGAAGTTTGTTCCAGAAATTGGAAAAATATTAACTTATTTCGTTTTAACTCTCAGAATGTGCTCTAACTCTACATTAATATCTATATTCATACACACCGGACTCCCTGTATAGGTTCAGTAATAGATCAGCTCATCAGTACTTGAATGATTGTATCTTTTTATCTGGGAGTTATCCCGATACATGACCACATTGATGATTCCAGCAGAATTTCACGTAACATATAAATCTTAAGAATCATGTGCACTTGTCTCTTTTTTTCTATCTGAATTTTCTTGTTTACTGGGAACGTTTTAAATGCTCCGCGTGGCTCCTTTAGTTGGGCCGTGGCTCTGCACAGCGTGTGGATAATATAATATGATCGGTGAGGAAACTGCTTGCCGAGTGTGCAGCCGAGCAGCCGCCTGCTCCGACTTTACGTGTCCTGATGATATCTTTTTATAAATGTCTCAAAGCTCCAAATGTAGCTGCTGATTTCAGAGGTTCAGGCCGCCTCGCTTCACGCCTTGCACACCTTTGAAACGTTCTTGCAGTCAGTCATGTGTCTTCAGTCTATTCAGATACACACTCCACTGCCACATCTCTCAATAATGGAGTGGATTTTGGCACCTCGAACCTTTTACTTCTAATTGCCTTCTGTCACCCTTGATTAGGCTAATTGTTTTCATTGCACCGTTCGCTTTTGTTTTCTCTTCCAACTGTGGAGGAGGAAGAAAAAAAGATGATTTGCATGTTTGTGCGTTTGTGTGTGTCCTCGCATGAGCTAAGGAGGTTTTGATAACAGACCTGTGCACAGATTACACAGTGATACGGCCTAAAACACACATTCCCTCACGGCAGAGTGTACTTTAAAAACACGCTTGCTGTATACTTTGGGATTCATGCTTCTGGTATAACTATCGCTAGAGTTAACTACATTGTGATGCTTTGGAAAAACTAGATTTTAAAAATGCAGTATGTCGTGAATATTCTCACAAAACAGCCTTAGAGATGTATATATGTGTCTAAAAACACACAATCCTGCCTCTTAATGATAGCACAACCAGTGTGTAGCTGCTTTTTGCCCTCTGTCTTCATATCCCCCTTTGGAAAGATCTCTCATAAACAGCTCTTTACCTCACACACATTCAGAGAAGCAGAGCCTCTTTTAAGCCGTTTCATTCAGTTCTGCAATTTCCACCCATTTCCGTTGAAGTGGCTTCAAATTTTTCATCTACCAGCTTTGAAATGTGAAGTAATTGGGGCTGGAAGATCAGGTGGAAGGAAGGGGGGCCATACAATTGCACACATGCACAAAGAAAGAGGAGAAGATGGAACATGTTTGAGAAAAATCTAATCAATTAAGCGCACCATACACCAAATGCAAGTCCTTTTGCAATTAAAGGAAGAGAGTTGGACAAAAGATGTTGATAATATCGGAGAGGGCAGAAGCTGTGGGCTTGTTCTGCAGCCGAGAGGAGAGAAAAGAAACCGTTGGAGGGATGAGTGGAGGAAGAGAGGGATGGGCGGGGCCTGCGTTAATCATTCCTCGGCTTCTTGCAGCAGACCAGAAAGAAGAGCTGGATGTGAAAGAAGTGGAGCTGCTGGACAGAAAAGGGCAGAGGAAGGAAGGAAGAAACAGCACTTTGTTGATGAGTGCTCCTCACTGTGTTGTGCACGGGTAGTTGGCTTTGGTCAATGACTTTTCTGGTTGGGTTTGGTGAGGAGAGGTCCGGGGGCCAGAGCTCCAATGAATGGACCAGAGAGAGAGAGAGAGATCCTGAGTTACAATAACACCGGAGTTAACTACTTCTGCCAACTCTTTTATAAGATTTTATCAGGCTAGAATAATCATCATCGCCTGTTGGCAGATTTTATGTGACTGGAAGAAATTCAGAATCAAGATGGATCCATGACTTCTCCCATTCTCATCGTTGAGAAACTGGAAACTGTCTATTCAAACTAAAATCCCACCGAAATTGGTTTATTTCCACCTGAGCTTTAATAATGACCAATGGGGTTTTACAGCAAAGTGACAAATGTGCATTTTTCCTGTTTCGTGGTCTCTGCAGGTGAGTATAGGCTGTCCAGAGAAGATGGAGCCCATTACCAAGGTCTCGCACATCCCCGCCAGCCGCTGGGCTCTGTCCTGCAGTCTGTGTCGAGAACACACAGGAACCTGCATCCAGGTGGGTTTTTAACAGACTCGTAAACATGCAGAAGTGGTTAGTCCAGGCTGAGTTTCCTTTATTCCTCCTATTCCTTTTATGAAATGACTCTGTCTCTGTCTTGGGAAATTCTTTGTTTCTGTTTCTTCTGTTCAGGGTTAATGTAAAAATATTCAACAGATTAGACATGGCCATTGAGCAAACAGCAGCTGTCTGCATCTTATCTCTCCTCTCTGTCCCATTGCTCATGCAGTCTGCACACACAGCCTCAACTAAACGTGGGAAAATTTGCTTAAAGCCTTTGTTGTCTGCAGGGTTCAGTATTAAAAGATTTTTGAGAAGCTATATAATTCAACATTGGTTTTACTTCCAGAAATAAAAGTATTAAATTTGCTTTTGCACAAAATTATACACCGATGAACACAGTTGAGATTATTTACAGAAATCCCAACTAGTAGTTTCTGGACATGATGATAGGAGCTTTTGGAAGAGGGGAGGTACACCCTGGACTGATTGATGATCCATCATCAGGATGATAACATACTGTCAGAGGAGCTGCAAGTAAACTTTTCCCCATAAAAAGACAAAAATGTTGTAAAACTAAAGAGGCTGAAAAGAGAATGAAGTTGTTTTTGCATAGTACATAGCAGGGCTACTGCATCCAGTCTGACATGTATCAGGACTTTGGGATGAAATCAAAGCACACGGAGCGAAATCCTCAGCAGACCAGCAGACTCCTCCTCCGAATCTTGTCACAGTCAAGGAACACCGCAAACATCTGCTCCATCGCCAGCTAGTGAAACATGAACGTTCGAATTTGTGCGCACACAAAATCCTTAGTTGTCTCTCTTAAATCGGTTCATCACAGGTCTTTTTTATCTGCTCGGCAGGACCCCAGCACAACTTTTAACCTGCTGCTGCATACGCAAACAGCCCCCCAGACATGCACACTGAGCCGCTTCCCAGCCGTTAACCTGTACGTTGTTTATGCATAGAAGTACCCTTCAGGTGAACCGCGTTCCTAAAGCCCAATGCTGCATGCTCGTCTGAATTTTTGCAGCGCACACACATACATGTCGGACGCACAGCGTGCAAAACATGCATGTTTCTGCAGCCATGGGAGTGTTTGCTTTGACGGTATTGATGCTGTAGATTAACTGTGAGCCTTTGAGCCAGAATCGCCCGTTGGGAGAGAGTCTCTCTCATGTTTCAATAGCTGGAGGCGTCCGGCTGAGCAAACACACTTACTGATCCGCTGCAGTCTCACACACAAGGTAAAGATACTGATGCTGCAGGCAGCCTGAGCAGCTGTAGTTTTCTGTACTTTGAATGTAAACGGAGAAGTGGTTTCTGCCTTTTAACTGTTTCAGATGGAGACATGTTGTCCATTAAAGCTTTCTTTGCCAATTCACAGATCAGAATTTTTTCCTTTCACACCATTTTTTATGGTGGAAGCCAGTTTGTTTAATACTTGCAGCCATGTGAAAAGTCTCTTCTTATGTGCAGCTAATGATGGTGAAGAATAAAATATTTGGATTTAAAGACCCCTTTTATTAATCGACAAGTCCTTTACAGTAAGTGTTACAACCTTTTTAATCAGTGCTTCAGTGAAATGAGCTGCTCTGGAAAGGTCAGCCGGTCCAGCCTGTTTGAAGAGAGTCAGTCTGCAGTAATGAGCTGAGCTGCTCCGTTAAGTCAGAAAGCACTCCTGATTCCTTATTAGCTTGTCTCCTTCTTCTTCTTGACAGACACAATAGGCCTCAAACTTGAAATACCTGCAGTTGTGCAACAGGTACATCAGTTGGATTAATGATCATAAACTGTTGCTGGAAGAAGCTGCCTAGCTAAATGTCACTCAAAGCCAAGCAGGGTGTCGTTTCTTCGCCCATCCTCTGTGCAGCCAAGTGTTCTTCAAGCATGAAGGATTTTGTTTTAGTATAGATCAGAGTTAAGACTTCAGTGCACATTAGATGCCATATTTACTGTATACTTCAGAGAAAGTTGCAGGCCAGCTTTGGTTTGGATGTTTTTATGACATGTAAACCTAATGTAGCTTACAGGAAGAGATGTGCTTATAAACATCTCATATTGGAATAAAGTGGGAGTGGGAGTTCCAGGAAAACCACTGCTTTTCACCAAAGACATGTAGGTCGGTAGGTGTAAATTAAATATGATAGTGAAACATTGATAAGCAATCAGAGGAAATAGTTTAGCTGCAGGTGTAGAGAGAAGTTTCTGTTCCGGGTTTGTCTTGTTTTTTAAATCATCTGCTGGAAGATTGCAGCTCAGTTTTTTTTCACGACATGAGGAATGACTCGAAAGAAAGATGAAGTCTGAAGTGACAGTCTCAGTATAATGAGAAATAAACTCAGATGGACATTATATGAATAAGTAGGGAGTATCTGATGTGCACCTGTTCCATGAATTAGATGAGGTGGATTTTATTCTTAAAGAAGTGAAACAAGACATCAACTGACCCTGAAACTAAAGAAAAAACCCAACAGAGTGAGATACCAAAAATTCAAATGAAGTCATGAATACAAAAAGTTCTTTAGAATGTGAGCAGAGGCTCAGATTCAGCGTGTGGGCACTGATAAAACATGAAAGTCTGCTGGAACAGAGCAGGTGCACACGAGAAGGCCAGATGAGTGTTTTTTTTTGTTTTTTGTTTTTTTGTTTTTTTGCGATGACTTGGTTAACACCAAACAACACATCTCACCGGCTCCATGCTGTGTTCAACCTTTTGCCTTTTGACACCAAATAAGTGCAAGCAGCTGTAGTAGGATCTATCTGACATTTGCTTGTTAACACACGATGGTTTACAGAGATGAATATTTAATCTTACTTAACTTTTTAATCACGTAAGATCCTCTGCTCTTCCATCGCTGAATCCCCTAATATATGTCTAAGGAAAGAGGGGCAGCAGATAGGAAGATTAGAAGAACATTTCTTATACACTTCTTAACTCTTAGTTGACCATGAATGACCTTAAAAATAAGAGGATCATTAAGTTAATCAGACAAGGGTTTAACAAAACAGGCTATGTATACACAGTCATGGAAAAAATCATGAGACCACCCTTGTTTTCTTCAATTTCTTGTTCATTTGAATGCCTGGTACAACTAAAGGTACATTTATTTGGACAAATAGAATGATTACAACAACAATAGCTTGTAAAAGTTTAATTTAAGAGCAGATATCTAGCCATTTTCCATGTTTTTCTTGATAATAACCAAAATCACTGAAGTCAGTAGCTACTGTATAGCACTGTACTGCCAGAAATCACGCTTTTAGGCATTCCATTCTTTTCTGACTGTTTTAGCTATATACACATGAGTTAGTACTTGATAAGATAACCATTATTTCGGATGACTGCAGCCATGTGTCTTGGCTCGCTCTCCGCCAGCTTGACATTGTTCTGCTGTCACAGAAGCCCATTCCTGTTGCACAAATTCAAACAAATTTGCTTTGTTTTGGGGCTTGTGGTTCTCCATTTTGAGTTTGATGTTTTTCCACAGGTTTTCAATCGGATTCAGATCTGGTTATTTAGCAGGCCAGGGCATGGTTTGAATGTTCTGGTTGTCCATCCAGGATTTAACTGACCTTGCTGTGTGGAAAACCCCAAAAATGACTCCAAAGGGTTAAGGTCCTTGGAGGTCTGACGACGATCCCTGACACAGGAATGGATGAGGGAACGGCCGTCTTGTGAGGGTAGAAAGACGTTTCCTGCCTCGACCAGCTAGTAATTTTGTATTTGCATATTTGGCTTGTTATTGCTTGGTGTAATGAAGATCTTCAGTTTGTTGGCTACCTGTCGCTCACTCATACCAGTTTCCAGCAGTGCCAGGATGGCTGCCTTTGTGGCCTCCTCATTTGTTCCCTTTTGTTTTAGGCATGATGTGAGAGTTGACAGCCTCTAAGTTGTCCTGCAGCTTGAATGTGAGCAGAAACCCAATCTCAGCCTTTGCATGTGCAGTACTGCTTGTGACATGAAATTACCTCTTATATACTCTGGGGATACAGTGTTATGTAATCATAATGTAATCAGCTAGATGTTGCATGATCATGATATTCTTCAGGTAATATACCTTTAATATACCTTTAATATACTGTACCTTTAGTGGCACCAAGCATTAAAATGAGCAAGAAATTGAACAAAACAAGGCTGGACTAATAATTTTTTTCCGGACATTATCATTCAATCAACCACTTACAAATAGTCTGGAGTCGAATATTCAAATTACAAAAACACATAAATCGTCACTATCAAAGAATCACAAAAATCATAATTTCAAATTTAAAAAAAAGTCTGAATTGGGATGAAAAAGCATATTGTCCCAGCTCTACTAACCAGGGTCTGCTTATATGGTGACAAAAAGCAATCAGACTTGTTCAAGAACTCACTGCTTCAGCTGTAACCACTTTATAAAAGCAAGTATGCTTCTTAACTGATAACCAACACAAATATAAAAGTCACCGCAGTCTGATGTATATCAGGCTTTAAAAAAGTCCTTCCAGCTGTTTTGTCTGAAAACAACTTTATTTATGATGTGTAGCTGCGACACAGATAATCCAAAGTCTCTAAAGATAGAATATATGAACATCCTTTCAGGTGATGTAATTTTCTTGAAATATCATCTGAAGCCCATCAGGGGATGCTCAGAAGTGCTTATTAATAATCAGATCTGGTTATTTAGCAGGCCAGGGCATGGCAGGCCCTGTCAGGACTGGGTTTTTTCCATGATAGGAAGTCCCAATCAAAACTTTGTAAAGACTTTCTAAAGCATGCTATGAAGCAAGAAAAGGAAGATAAGAGCTGGCTAAGCTGGACTGTCTCCTCCTCTACAGTTTAAGTGTGAAATCAGAGAGAACGGGGAGAGAAAGCGTCTTCATGGAAATGTTAGAGTGGAGTTGTTTTGCAGGTGGTGGAGTCGGTAGGAACAGGCAGGTTTTTGTCCCCGTGTTCATATACAAACACTGTGCAGAGCCCTCCTGCTGAATGTTGAACTCCTCTGACAAGTACAAGTACCAACCTCCACCCACACTTACTCGTGCACACATTTACAAACGTGCATGCACATGGTGACAGCAGCACATAGCCACAAGGGCTCACACAGACAGAATCACACCATGCCTGAGGGGACTCGGCAGGAGGTTGCCTCTTTATATGACCTGTAATGGATAGTGCTGAGAAACACACACACCCACACACTCAAACACACCCCGAGTTACCAAAATATCAGCAGAGATGGGCGATCCGTGTTTGCTGTGACTCGGCTGGTTGGAACCTCGGCGGAGCATTAAACTGTCCGTGTCCTCTGTCCTCCGCCCGCAGTGCTCCATGCCCTCCTGCATTGTGGCCTTCCACGTGACGTGCGCCTTCGACCACGGTCTGGAGATGAAGACCATCCTGGCCGAGAACGACGAAGTGCGTTTCAAGTCCTTCTGCCTGGAGCACAGCTGCTCCAGCAGCAACAGCATCACAACCAACACACCCAGTCCGACCGGCGTGAGCAACGGCAGCCACGCCGCCGGCGCCAACGGCACGGACAGACCCGAGTGGTCCGCCGCCGCCGCCGTCACTGCCGAGCTCCGGCCGGGCCAGCAGCACAAGCCCAGCGGCAGCAGCGACACGGAGCAGAGGCCGGTGTCCCACCTGGTTTCCGTGTCGGCCTCAGAGCGAGCTGAGAGGGACCAGCTGGAGAGGGACAAGGTGAGCCAGAGGAAGCAGAAGCTCCAGGAGCTGGAAGACGAGTTCTACCGACTGGTGGAGCCCAGAGAGGTGGCCGACAACCTGGGGCTGCCGCTCGCACAGGTAGGTGGAAATGTTGATGTTCCAAGTTCTGTCATCCATGTGTCACTGGCTTACCTCACCTCCAGATGGTGATTCAAGTTTAAATACAGCATAATTACCAAGTGCACAACATGTGGAGCAGGTGATGATGATGATGATGACGATTAGAACAGCAGCACTTCTTCATTCTCAGCAGCAGGAAGTTATGACAGCGACATGCAGCTGAGCAACAAAAGCAAAACATAAAAGTTAAAACATGAAGTTGGATAAACTGGATTTTTCCCTCTTTTGGTCCCAGAAAATAGTCGCTTTCATACAGCAATGTTTAGAAAAGTAAATACCATCCATTGAGAAATAAAAAGCAGAACAGGACAAGCTCCACGGTGACAGCTGACTGTTGTGGTGTGGTGTGCGCACAGGAATGGCAAATGGTAAATGGACTGTACTTGTATAGCGCTTTTCTAGTCATAGACCATTCAAAGCGCTTTACATGACAAATCTCATTCACCCATTCATACAGCACCTATATTGATACATACTGGGTGCAACGGAAGTAACCATTCATACGCCCGATAGGCACATCGGGAGGCAAGGTAGGGTTCAGTGTCTTGCCCAAGGACACTTCAACATGTACCGGAGTGGAATCGAACCGCCGACCTCCTGTTTTAGTAGTATCCACTGAGCCGCCCGTGATGATGTCGACGGTGTCTGATGGGATTTTGAGTTTTGTGGATTTGGATTTGGTATGTTAGTGCTTTGACAGTGGAGTGGAGGCTGGCTGATGTGGATCAGACATCATATAGAAATATTTTGGGGTAAATGATTATACATTAAATATATTTATCTTCTTAAGACTGAAGACACCTTTGCCAGCCAGGCTGCAGGAATCTCACACTGTACATTTTGGGACGTACGTCCCTTACAAAGTAATTCTGACTTGGTTACTGATATTTTAGATCAAGGGATTTCAGTAGTTGAATGAAGCCATGCTGCTCCTCAGTCAAGATAAGGATAACTTCCTCAGCGATACGGCAGGCTTCTGCTGTAGAAGAGGAGTTTTATTCGGTGGTTTGTTTCAGGGCAGGAGCAGCTTCACAGCTTGAAGCTCAGCTCTCCTTGCTGCACTTTCTGGCGATGCTACAAGCGGTGGAGCAGATCAGTCAGGCTCCAACATTTATTCAGAACCTGTTTCCATCATTGTCTACAGAAAATATCACTTCGCTGCTCATCTGCAACGTAGAATCTGATTATCTCCACCCTGGATACAAGTGTCTGTTTCCTGGGAGACGGTGTAGAGAAGGGGTGGAGAAGGGGTGGCTTGTGCTCCGACTCGGGGAGAGAGAAGGAACCAGAAGCTGTGTTGTTATCAAAGAGAGGAGAAACTGGCCTCTTGAGTCGTTTTCATAATAATTCTGATTCAACATGAACTTTATATCAATATAGGTAATACTGTAGAATCCTATGTCTCGTTTCAATTATATCGACATTATTTCAAAAGTGGAGATATAGCCCAGCCTCGTGTATGAATTCCAGGCTGGTGTGTATTTATGACTTCATTTTGCAAGTTGGAAAAGTCTAGTTGTTTTTTACTTGTGATGGCCAAGAGACTGAACTTCTGTTTCAGTGGTTGTGAGGTCGTCTGTGGAGGAGTCTTATGTCCAGTTTGTGTCCATGTGCTCCTGTCAGTAGTAGTATTGGTGGATAAATAATTCCAGTACCATGAGTTCAGCCATGGTGGATTGTTCTTAGGACATTTTGATCAAGAGTTGCTGGCTAACTGGTTTTAACTGGAACTCCTTGTTGCTCCATTGTTCACTAACGGTTAACAAGCTGTTGATAAGCTAAATTTTCGCTTCCTTGTTAGTCAGCAGTGGTTTTAGCTAAATATTGCCCCCTAACGGCACACTGGGTAGGCGGTACAAATGGTGTAAATTTTGCCAGCAATAGAGGTTTTGTGCTTACTATAATCAAAAGCAAGGAGCGGATGGGGGAGGACGAGATGCTTCTTGTTATGGAGACCGGTGCACATCGATCACATGGACCCGGCAGAGAAGCGATGGAAAACGAGTCCCGCAGAATGCGGAAGCAGCAATGAAGCACCGTACGGCGGCTACGCAGCTGATTCACTGATACATGGCTCTTCTGTTTCACTTTCCACTTTGAATTGGGAAATTATACTTGCTATTAAAGAGTGTTATTAAGTCATCAGCATTTTCAGATCTGATGTCACACATCAGCTGACCCTCCTGCGGAGTGGAGATTGGACAAAAGTTGGACAGTTTCATGTGGCGGTGCTGCGGCAGCAGAAGTGTGACTGTGCTTTGTCTAGAACATGAAAATGTTCATTTTATCCTCATAAATGGTGTTGATTGTGGTTACAGTATTCAGATAGACATTCATCTAAACCCCACTGATCTGATCTAGGAATCTAAAAACAGATCTGCACAAAATCCTGTGGGTCAGAAAGAACTGACTCAGGAATATGGAGAAATTTTTATTCCTCATATAAACTTGTTCAAATGAAAAATTGTGTATTTTTAAGAGACGTCAGAGACTACAATGGTTTAGTCTGCGTTACTGAGTATGCTAATTTAGAAACAGTCAAAACTGTGTTGGCCCAGCGTTTAATGTTTACAAAATACCAGATAAAAAAAAGACCATGGATAAGATTCGTTAAAATTACTTGGATGGTTTAGAGTTTTATAAATCAATTTTAATGCTATGAAAGTGGTATTTCATGCCTTTTTTAAGTGTTATTTGCTGGGATGTGTGATTCTGTCCAGAAACAGTTATTTTGACATTTTTATACAGAAGAAATAATGTAGCACAATATATATCATTAGCACACCTGCTTCAAGATTATACCACAACAAAGATCTGAGGCTGTCATTCACCCCTAACTCACTCCTGGAGTGTTTTATGTAAATGTCTTTGCAGCACCTAAAGAAATTTTATAATATCTTCTCTGTTTTTTAAGGTGGACTTTCTATACCAGTTCTGGAAGTTGAAGAGGAAGGCCAACTTTAATCAGCCTCTAGTGACTTTAAAGAGGGACGAGGTGGACAACCTGGCCCAGCAGGAGCAGGACGTCCTCTACAGACGCCTCAAACTCTTCACACACCTCCGACAGGACTTGGAGAGGGTGAGTAACGGAGGATTTTGTGTACTAAATTGCTGTTTTATTGCTGGCAATGTGTGTGTGAGTTTCCTCCTGCACATATTTGTGCCAAGTGCTTGATTGACACAGTATTGTGGACCCATTTTGAGATCATTTACAATGTTCAGAATGTTAATTAAGAACATCATTGACAGAATCATGTAGTAGATTTTTACTCCCATGAATATTAATGTAAGAAGAATTGAATAGCTCAGAGGATGAAAGCTTAATGAAATGGCTTAGTGATATAATGAGTGACAGATAACCCAGCGCTGAAAATCCACCTGCCACTGGAGAATTCATTTAGATTCTCTGTGTTTGCAGCAACAGATTAGTTTTGCTATCTGAAACCAGGCAGAAAACTCAAGGAATTTTTACAGGCTTGTCTTCAGGAAGTGTTTTCTTTTTTTCTTTTTGTTTTTTTTACTACATCTGCAGTTGAGTTGGGAACAAACTTTACACTGACCCAGAGAACAGACTCAGCGCATGTCGGTCCCTTGGGACGTGAGACATAGCTGCTGTGGTGGAACAGTTGGAGCTGCAGCATCACCGAGTCTTCCTTCTTTTCTCAGAGACTCTGTGTACGTTTGGGGATAGCCAATCAGGTGTTCCCCAGAGAAAAAGATGGTAGTGTTTCTGCTCAGATTATTGAAAGGATTGCTGGGTTTGAAGTCTGTGGGTGGGTCATAATTTTGGTGGGGGCATCTTAAGGTTTCCGTTATACTGAGCTGTGGAAGTTGGAGCCTTCAGGCATGCTGTGTTTCTCTTTCCTGAAACAGTTTCCCATCCACCCAGCAGGCATAGTGAGATCTATCTGTGGAGCAGGGAGTCAGCGCATGTGGAGCCAAATTAAGATATAGAATCAGTTTGGTCATAACCAGCTGGAAAACAAGATAAAAAAGTACCAATGTGCCATTTTTATTAGCAGGTGGTCAGCTGAATTTCAAAGGGATCCTGTGAAACTTTTGACCTGACATCAGCCTAATGTAAGTAATGATGGATGATTTCTGGGGTCAAAATACAGTGTTTGACGAGTGTAAGTGCTCCGAGGGGGCTGCCCTCTCCAGAAACCAGACGTAACTTCACTAGAATCCAAATTACTTCGCTATTGGCTGATTAAACTGTTCTGCAAACATGATTCTAATACACGATGGAAACTGTTGAATTTTGTGACAGTGACCAGTTGGAAGTAATAGGTTCAATTTCCCCTAGTGGCCAAAAGTTGCACAGTATCCCTTTAAGGGTAAAATGGGACTTTGGCTAAGAGCTGTGTTTGTGTTAGATTTGATTTTAATGTTTGGTGTGTATTCGGTGGCAAATCTTGACTTAGTTTTAGTCGTTATTGAGTTTTCCGAGTCATGTGAGTCTTACTCTAATAAATGAAATCAAATCTAATCAACAGTAGATTCAGTTGACAGAATACTTTCCGACACTTTTTGAAGGAAATATTAATATAGTATCACCTAGCAAGCTAAGATTTATCAAACATGATGGTCCTCCATGTATTAGCATCCATATTTTTAACTGTTGTGGTGTGGAACGGCATCAAAATTCACCTTTGCGAGGTCAAATGGTTAACTGTCATGGCTTGCTTTCATCTAACCCCTATGGGTGCCTTGTGGTGGCGTGAGATGTCCCAGCAGTAAGGACAGTACTTTAATCTCCTGAGACCTGGGCTACATTTTATCTGTGCATTCTTATTTTTTATTCATGGTGTTTGATAAGAGTATGGGTAAAGTAACTATGTAAGTAAAATTTGTCTTTGTACATAAAGTAGTTTCTGACGGAACAAAAAGTCTTACAATAAGAGTAGAAAGTCACCACTGCAGGTTCAGAAAACTTTCAGAGTTAACAATGTTCCTGCAGAGCTTTTCACATTACACTGATTCTGCAGGTTGAGAACCTCAGAAATTCCGGGGAAAAAAAGACAAAGAAACGGTTTAAGTTGTATTATGTTATACATTTTTTAAGCATTTTTGTATGTAGCTAACATCCAAATTATGCAGAATTCATAACTCAGAATTGGATGCAAGTGGACATTATTTCCATACTCCATTAAGTTTACTTACTTTTTCTGCATATGTGGTAATACATTATAAAGTATGTCCCAGTCTCCTTGTACAAGTACTTTACAATTAACTTTGTTTAAGTTTTGTTCAGAAAAGTTATTGCTTGACATATTTTTTAAATATACAAGCCACGTGAAATGATGGACATAACTTCCTCTGAATAAACACATATAAGCTCAAACATTATGGAGCAACAACTGTTTAACTAACACTCGCTCGACTCCCAGCTGGTAGGACTGGCACTGACTTTAATGATTTAGACAACAGAGGATGACAGAACAATAAAAAAATTACTGTAGTTTTCAGTGTGCATAATGAAATAATAAAGATCAATCTTGGAAATGGAAAATCGAAAAACTGATGGATGAATAAGAAATAAAAAGGGCAGTTAAAGCAAAATTAGTTACAGAACGTAAAAGTGCACCAGGTGTTGGGCAGAGGATGAACTAATATCACTGAGTGTTACCAAATATGCGAACAAATGATGCAGGAATAAAATGAGATGATAAAAGAGTGATAGTGAGTAAAGATGGAGGTACACACGGAGTCTGTGAAATGAAAATTAATTAGGAATCAAATTCAAGTGTTTAAAATTAGTTATTGGAGCAAGGACCAAACAAACGGAAAACAAAGGGACAAGGCAGTTGTAATGACTGAGAAAGTCAGTTGGTTCTGGATAATTATCTGAGAGGTCACCCACTCTGCGATTATCTTCGTAATGGTTATGAATAACATTTTACAGACAATAAAACCGTAGTAAACTGTGCAGAATCTGGATGTTCCAGCTCATCTCAGTGCAGCTTTGTATAGATTTCCAGGGGACCCAGCACTGATAAGCAATGAAAAGAAGCTGTGTCAGGTCTGTTATCAATCGAGGTGACAGAGCATATACTTGTAAATTATAGGCTATACAGTATAAAGCTAACTGACTAACTGAAGCTAGCTGAACAGCAGTAAAATGGCCATTGCTGAAACTTATAAAGTCTAAATACTTTCATTTTTCTAAAACTAAGTACATGTTATAAAGTAAATATTATACAGGACCTCCAACTGTGTACATGCATTTTCATGACTTATAATGCTGATATAACATCAGCATACCTCTGAATATAAAGGGACTGCATTGGAAATGATTGCAGTATCTGAACATTTGGAATTAACGCTACAGTAACCTGGAAGTGTGCTGCCATTTTGTGTATGCGGGAGTCAGTGAGAATGTCATTACTGTTATTTGAGCGCTCTGGCTACAACATGGAAAACTACATAATAAGAACCATTTTCGTTAATTTTAATTCTGGTTTTGAAGCAGCAGGTGGACATTAGCATACTACTTTACTTTCACTCAGATAAACTCTGCTCTGCTCGAGACCGATGCTAGCTTCAAGCGGCTAGCCTGGTAAATGTGCTCCATGATAACTAGGAGCATGTTCAAAATGCCCGGATTAACTCAAAGCAGAATGAACGTATACATAATGGAGGAATTATTTAATTTGTAATATAAATGGAAAAAAACCAGACGCTTTCTTCAGAATTAAGTTTAATTCAGAATGATCATTTTCATTCGGAATAAGGTGTTTACATGGTTATCTCTTTAAAGAGGATTTAACTTTTATCCCGAATTAAAGGGGAATTAAGGCTCTCATGTAAACATGGCCATTGCTTCTAAAAATGTTCCGATCAGTTGCTGATTTCCATTTTCAGATTAGTGGTTCATTTACTTCTCTAACCCGTAACATTTACACAACTGCTGTGAATCTTCAAGTTCGCAGCTACTTTCGGCTGTTTGTGCTCGTGATCTCATTCTTTCAGGTCAATGCCCGCAGCTCGTGATCATAGGTGAGGGCAGAAACATGGATTGACCGGTAAATTGAGAGATCCTTATAGTCTGCATCAGTCCCGATGCTGCATGATACATCTGTCCATCTTCCACTCCATTTTTCCCTCCGTTACCAAGTCCCTGAGATGCTTTTCCACTTCTGGCAACTTTTTATTCCCAACTCTAAAGGAACCTTCCAAAGGTCCAAAGGAACCTTTTACAACTGAGGAACATGACTTCAACTTTGGAGGATTTGCTGACCCAGGACACACGGCAGAAACTTTGTGTCTTGGCTGGAAACAGTTGGAAACACCTCAGGATTCCCATTTGAAACGCTTGAAAGCCAAGAAATAAGTTTAATAAAATCAAACGTATTATACCAAATATTAAATACGTCCGCACACTTTTTCTCCCAGGTGTTTTTGTCACATGTAGTTTCATGTGAAAAAATTGGATCTAATTGTACCGCCTCTTCCCAGTCCGTAGCACCCTTCCATGCCAACAGTTTAGGGCTGATTGGATCTCGTCTTTGTCGAAATTGTTTTTCTTTCTCATTTTCATTCTTTGACAAAAGTCATCAAAATCAACACTTTGAAGAGGTTTCGAAGCCTCTTGTCTAGATATGTAGCTTAGTCTCTGAAGCTCAGAGAGCCTGTCCCTGAACTCATAAGTTCAAGTAAACTACACACAGTTGGGATTAGTGGAATTCCACCATCTGATCCATGCCCCTCTAGATTCAAGGAGAGCTTGACAAAGTGTGAAGGATGGATAAGATTTGTCCTGAGAGGTTTCTTTGTCATAGAGTAGTAGTTCGGTCATGAGGTCGGTCAGAAAGTTGGATTTTTCTCCTGCAGCTATTGACCCTGAAATGCTAAGACTGGTTGTGGCCATGCCCATGACCTCACTCCAGACTCATGTTGGCAGTGCTATTAAAGTTGCTCTGGCATTCGTTGCTTTCTCTTTCTGACCCTGGACGGCATGGTGAAGGATCAGAATTACAGCGGACAGCTCATCGCCAAACGTCTGCTCCAACCTGAGGTCAGTGGGATGCAGTTAACTGTGGTTTGGCAGGAGCAGGAGAGCTGGACGTCCGCATGGTGTTTTACTGTGGGAAAACAAAAGAGGTTATTATGGTTTTTATTTTCTGATTTACATCACAAGTCCACACATAAATCTTTATGAACAGCTTTTTTTTATTATCTTTTATCTGGTTTCCTTTTTACATTTCTTCCTTCCTTTCTTTACCACATGATTTGATCCAGTGCATTTGGCCTGCCTTAACTTTTTTCAGCTCTGCTTGCTCTGATTTCATTTGGCTCACACTAGCAGAACCTTTGGGTAATTAGGTGACAGCTTATCTGCCAATTGACTTGAAATCTCGAAGAAAATGACATACAAACGCAGGCCATAATTGAATGCAGTTCTTTATTTATTCCTGAGTTTTCTTTATTGGTCTCAGCCAAAAGGACCCTGTTGTAAAGTCCAGCTTCACACAGCGCTTATTTGCCTTTTAAAATAACAATTTTTCACCTCTTTACTTGAAATTTAAAAGAAAAAGTTATCCCTTGGCAGGTTGTTGCCTCCTACAGGTCGGTTCTGAGAGCGAACATGTAAGTCTTCGCTGCTGATTGCACTCTGTCAGAGTGGATGAAATATTAAAAAACACAACTGTACACTGCCGGAGATCTTTGAGAGTCTGTAACTTAATGTAATCCCAGTATAATGTATTTTCTGTCAGGTACACAACTATACAGAGATGTTTATTTTCTATGTACTTGTGGAACTGTAGCTATCACAGCCTGGTCTCCAGTGGTCAGGCTTATTGATTGGTGTAGGCCTTGCTAACCCCCTGACCAGTCAGTGTATCCATCGACTCCATAACTCGTCTCCCTCCAGACTCCCCATTATTGATGTGTGCTGTGAAATGAACCATGCCACTTCATGTCTCTAAATTTAGCTTAGTTTATTCCATCAATAAAAAGGTAATACAGACAGGAAAAAATAATTGCTCCTACAATTCGCTTTGTTAAGGCACCATAGAAACAACAGTTTTCATGGTAAATAAATAGTTTTATTTTTAGAGTTATTCATGTCTAATGAGGTTGTCAACCACAGGGACAAACCGTAAAAATGCAGTCATTATTATCCAGCAATATACAATATATATCCTCACTGTATGTTTAGATACTTACAAACCTGATACTTAATCGTTGTTTTAGATTGAACTGGGCTTTGCAAACCACTTAAATTCCTAAATAACATTATAAATATTCAAGTTTTAGTCTGTAAGATTTAGGGTGATGTGTTTTGCTGCCATTCAGAACTAATGTTTTCATTCAGTCTTGTGACGATGTATGAAATTAAGAAATTTACAACCAAAAACACCAGAGATCACCGTCTTTGCCTGTGTTTTTTACTTAGATTGCAGTGTGGGGCTGGGTAGAGGTTCCAGTTTTTACTCGATCCACAGGACTACCACGATCATGGTTTTGTCATAGAAGTAATTCTCATTGATGATTTCAGAGTTTTTTCTTGTTCAGTTTTAGCTCGTGATTGCAGAATGAGCCTACTAATTATGTAAAAATTCATATAATCTATTTAATGGAAATGAAATGAATCAGTAATTTCTGTCAGATTCGCCGACAAGAGACATTTAATTTGTTATGACATTTCTTAGATTCATCCAGCTGTTTTCATATGATTGGAGACCATTCTGCTGACATGATCATGATTACAGCATACAATGATTGCGATTCGCACATGAAATGTTGGATGTGACAGGTCCAACTGTTGGACATTAATCTTGAGATATTTTTTTCTATCAGAGACATTGGAGATGGTGCCACATTATGCTTCAGGAGAACTCACTCTTTATTATTAAATACATTTTTGTAATCAATGAATGCATGTTTTTTTATTATACTGGTCATACTGTACAGTTAATATTCATTTTTTAGGATATTAATCATTACTATAACTCTGTGAGCATCATTAGAGACTAAAGGCTCCTTCGTACTCCACGAGAAGCGAGGAGTTTACTCCTGTTTAGGAGGAATGCTCCATCTACCTATGCTACAGCCATGCACAGTCCTGCGCTGCCACGGACCAAATTTCACATAAAATAAATAACCAGGTCAACCGGCTCATTGCACAGAGCGACTCAGACGACCCCCACCCCATCTCGTGGAGAATGAAACATCTTAAACCAAAACAAACTTTGTTCTTGTTCTTGCAGCCTCGAGAACTAGACAAGTTTTAGTGTGTTTGGGCTGTTTGTTGTTTTATCGTGCTGTTTGTTGAAGTGGGGAAGATGATCAGCCACGTGTATGTTGTCCATTTACTACATTTACATCTGTAAGTTTTCTGAGATCACGTTGCAACTCTTGAACCGTTTCTGATTATTGCATTGAGACAGTCGCTGCTCCGTGTTTGTTTCTAGTGGCTCTACGGGGGGGTTGTGTCATCTATGTGCGATATACAACATGTTGAGCTGAACTTATTGAATCTTTGGTTTCTCTGAACTACGCCTCATTCCTCTTTTAGCTGCTCAAAGGTCTGACTGAGGAAGCTGCATTGATTATGTTTGCAGCTTGCAGGTCACCCGTGAGGAGGACTGATCTCTGGTCCGTCGTGTATTGGCCCAGCCACAGTTGGCGGCTCACTGCCAGCGATGCGAGAAGCTGTCGATATACTTTACAAGCTCACTTTCACTTAATCCATCTTCTTCACTTATGGGAACGGTTAAGGAGAAGTGACCCTTTGCTTCATTTTTGGACTTACATTCAACAATCAGCCTTATCATCCAGCTTTGACCCATATTTTCAACCCTTTTCTGGTATTTTGGGACATTTTTGCTCGGCGGGCAAATGTTGGGTATATTTTTGTTTGGCCTGTTCCTCTCTGAGTTCAAGCATGAGGTTTTTCCTATGGAGATCGATTCGTATTATGTGTATGGCATTGTATTCATGTGTGCAGGAGAGTATTCCAATCATCCCAGATTTTCTGGCAAATTGAAAAATCCCCTCCATCCTTGCATCCAGTCATCCCCAGACCCCAACCCAATCAGACCTCCTGACCGAACCCTCCAGCCTGCTGCTTCAATGAATAAATGCGTGCATGTGTGTGTGTGCATGTTTGTAGTGGTGCTGGAAGATTCCAGGGGCTAATGTTGGGGTGGATTATCGCCCTCCTCTTCCTCTTTGAAGTGCTGCCAATGGAACGAATTGCACCGTGCTGTCCTTAATGCACTGGTGAGCTTTCTCCAGTTTTGTACTCCTCTCCTGAGTGCTGCTCAGACCCCCCTTCTCCTCCTCCTATGTCCCCAACATCACTCATCCAATCAGCATGCGACATGTCGGAGCAATGTGCGCCACTGTGATTGGTTATTGGAAGTTTGGTGTTGAAACGTTGCATTGATTTTCATTCGTTGGTTTGTGAGTTTAAGGTGCAGTAGAGGTGTGTCTTTAAGCACAGCTTACACACGGGCAAAATTCCCGTTAGAGTGGTAGCAATATTCAAATCAACCAAGACATGATTTAGAAAATGTTTTGCCATTATTAAGCTTGTGTAAATCTATATTTAAACAGCTCCAGTCCTCTTCCCCACATATTTCAGAGGGTTATTGATTGTTTTGTCCAATCGTCAGCAAGAAGGGGGAAGACGGTCATTTCCAAAGCAGTGTCTCCTCTGGCATAACAGAAGAGGCTGTGCTGGGCAGGAGAATGACACACAAGGCAGTCGTAGCTGCAACCCTGTCAAGTACCAGAGGCAAGCAGAGACGCTCGAGCTGTTTTGATAAATTGGTAGTTAACGGAAGATTGAGGTTCTAATAAATCTGCAAACTGTGGTTTGGATTCCAAACAAAACTCAGCCTTAGTTCTGGAGCAACCAGGAGAGCTCCAGTGATGCAGTGATAAATACATATTTTCTCCAGTGTTGTAACCAAATGAAATTATTTACAGCTTTTGTGTAACGCCTTGTACAGTACTAGAGATGGGTGCATCATTACCATGTCTGCCAGTCAAAATATCAGATTCAATGCTCTCCTGAATATTCAGATACCACTATACTGGCACAAATTATGCAATTTGTTTAGAATTTCTACGAGTTCTAGGGAATATAAATATATGTGAAACACAGTGCATTGCATCCTTATCCTCCATGATCAGGACACCCTATCAGATGTCACAATGTTATGATGACTCTGTAAGTGATGATGTGTTTTAATCTTTTACTGGTTTAATGCAGATTCTTCAGCATTATGTTTTATTATATTCACTATATTCCTCTTGTATGTATTATTTTTAATCATATTCAGTTGAAGAAATTTCAATAATCTTATCTATGTGGTCTGATTCTATCATTTCATTTTTCATTATCCATTTTATTTCTATATGGTTTACTCATTAATATATTTTATTATACAGTACTTTTATTAGCATTTGTGTCAAGTGTTTATGTTAATGAGTTTTATTCTTATTTGAAATAGCTCTTTCCGATATTAATGTATACATTACAATCATGATTTTTAATAAAGCATAAAAAAGTATTTGTATCTATCAATACTGTACTGTAAAACGACGTACCAAAAAGTATTACTGATCTATCCACGGGTACTTTTGCTTCTCTATTATTAAAAGGAAAGTCATGTATTTTTTACTTCCCTACACCTTTTTACGGTATAGCACCTTTAATGGCTAAGAAGTGTTTTCTTTAATTAAACTTGGAAAAGGTTTATAGAAGTGCAGCTGAAGCAGAAGGTAAGTAGAGATTTTTAGCATCGTTTAGAGCACTTTTGGTGAAATGTGCTATTTCTGGACCTTTTCCAAACCAAACAATCAATCCATTCATGGAGAAAGGAGTCAGCAAATTATTCCATCATGAAAATAACCATTAGCTGCTGTTGGATAGAAAATGTTTTAAAAAGTGCTCCAGTCTAAATAACCACATGACCCTGAATTTACATTTACTATTCAGGCTGCACAGTGTGAAGCATCTGACACGAGATTGGATTATGAACAGTCTTTGTATGAAGTTCTGGTACAAAGGGCCGGGCCAAGAAAAGTCTGCAGAATCTTAGCTAAGGAAGGAGAGAAGTGCATGAAAACGGCTGTAGAGGAGAATCGAGAGCAGCTGAAGCCGGCTCGACCTGGGATCTGATTCAGGTGGGGAGGTGGAGGGAGACAGGTGTGAAAGAGTGTCCTTTCATTTCTCATTTCCTCCTGCATGCTTTCATATATAAAACTACTTGCGAGAAACAATTGCAGTCAGTCTTTTCCCACCCCTTCAGTGCACGGCTGCTGCAGCCAAGGCTGGCAGAGCGTCTGATGGCACAGTGCCGCTCTGTGTCCTGCCCTCTGCCCTCCTTCGCTCGCTCGCAGCAAAGACTTGGCAGCACACTCAGCCCAGCAGGTCAGCAGCTCCACACCCAGGAGGCCCTCCGAGCAGAACAGAAAAGTACACTTAGGAAACCGTCTACTTAAGGAGGGGAGAGCAGGGGAAAGTTTTGATTATGAGTAGCTGACATATGTTTTATATAACTTCCTTCCTTTTCTTTTTAATGCTGAGCTCTCACAAGAAGAGAGTGCAGACAGAGAGAGGAGATTATATTGGATCAGGAGAAGGGACATTCATGGAATGGGGGGCAAGGAACGTGGCTGGAAGAGCGAAAGCAGGAATTTGGACATCAGTCCTTTGGCTTCAGGCAGACAGCCCAGATAGAGGGAAGCAGCAGGTATCAGGTAAACTGTGTCCGTACGTCGTGTGCCAACGTTAGGTACTCGCTTTCCTCGAGTACCGGTTGCAGTTTCAAAGTTTGTTGTCTTTCCACGAATCCACCCCTGGGTGTGCATGTTGGAAAAGGGCAGAAAGGAAGTTCTGAAGCAAAGTAAAGAATTACAGGAAGATCTATGTATACACAAGCGTGACGTTAGCTGACTTCAGTTCACTGTTCAGTTGGGAACAGTTTGGATAGACGAAGATTAGGGAGAAGAGCTCTGCGTGTCATAAGAAGCAAGGGACAAAAGCTTTCCCAGCTTAGATTTTTGCCTTTGTCTTAGGCAGCCAGCATCTGGGGATTCACTACAAATCTCTGATGCATATCTGCTGTTCACACATGGCGAGATCCACACAGTCCACCAAAGAAATCTAAGAAACCACAAAAACACTTGGATGTCTCTGTTCTACACTTTCCAAAAAACACATTATTTATTCATTTATTGGGTAATTCCTTGAATTCTTGTGACTCTGGCCTGATTGTTTTTTATTTCTGTTTACTCTTGTGTGCCAGATTTCTTCTATTTTCTTTTCTTGAAATAATAACACAATCCACAAAGACAGAGGAGGACTGAGGAGAATTTATCTTCTGGAAGTGTAAAATTTTACATTGACAAAAAAGGAGAGCATTCAGAATTAAAGTTAAAAAAACAAAGGTAGAGTTAAATTAATAATTTACATTTTTGGTTTTGCTTCTGGCATAAGAACATCATTTTTATGGTCTCATGAGCTCCTCGGGTTTCATCAACATACATCAACTGAATATTTTTCCCTCAGTTTTAAGTATTACTTACAACTTTAGATAGGTTTAAACGTGGTTTAATAATTTTTTTTTAGCTCTCATTCACTGTAAAGCTTTGTTACTTCTGCTGTGTTCTCTCTTTAATGTTGGAGAGGGTAAGTTGAGGCAGTAGCTAAAGGCTAACTTGTAGCATCATTCCCCGTTGGTCACGAGGGCTTTGATTTAACAGGCCTTTCAATCAGATGTAGTTAAACAGTTAGAAGTTCCGAATGAAGTGGAGTTCATTCAGAAATAGGTTTGGTTCACACAGATGCTGAAAGAAATGTATGTGGAAAGCTGGAGGGCTTGGTGAACCCCACAAACTCCTTGTGATGTTCTTTCAGCTAACCACTGCTCTGCTGGAGGAGGCTAATCTACAAAGCTTTTTAGCTTTGTCACGTGTTGAATAAATAACCAGTTTGCAGATGAGAAGTGTTATTTTACCCATCAGTGGTCTTTGTGACTGATCGGTTTATACTTGATTCATCCTCATATGCTCCAAAATAAGGAACATTTAAAGGTTTTGTACACAGCATTAGTCATAATCCTGAATCTGATGCTTTCCACTAGGAGAAGTAATGATGTTTATCCGCTTGTCTTGTTGGTTTAGTTAATGATGTGTAAAATAATATGAGTATGATTTTCCTCCGTAACTGCAGCCTCTCCTCGGAGTGAATGCTCTTTTTAGTAGCCAGCTCACATTAGGAAACAGCAGGTGCTGCTAGATGGGACATTTGGCTCACCTTTTTCAGTTCATTTTCAGTTCATTACATTCATCTGATTGATGTTGGCATAACCTCTCACACCCCTTAGAGCCCTCCTCCTCCTCCTCCTCC
>JAVQJG010252960.1:0-10610 GCA_036024015.1 Craterocephalus amniculus | reverse complement strand
ATATATATATATATATATACACATAAATTTGCCTCATTCATAAGCAGAACAAAGAAAAGTATACATTTTAGATTTCTTCTAACTATGTGGGACTTGGAAGAACCAATTCATAGAATCTTTAAATCTTTAAATGTTTTTGTATGTTATAGCTATTCTATCATATATCATGGGGTTACAAATATAATTTTACTTCTTAAGCCACGGGAGCATACATGCCATCGTTTGTAAACAACAGGTTCCAGTTATGGAGGATTGGATTAGCTTTACCCAGCAATATGAAAATGTACATAAAATAAATGAATACACAATAAAAACAAGAAACAACAGGACTTGCTTATTTTTCTCATGGTGCAGAGAACCATGAAAATGTGATGTCCATGAATGTGGATGGCAGGTGGTAGGAGGATAAATGTGATAACATATTGCCTCATAAACATTCTTATAGAATAGATCAAAATTAAACTAAATAAATAGATAAAAATAAAGAAAAGCATCCCTTTAGATGTATGTAGAAGTGAATTATTGTTTTTAATAGTTCCTGAATCAGAGGGTTAAAAACCACAACATAAGCCAACAACAGATTTACAGTGTATGCAGTGATCAAGCACCAGTAAAAGTCTGGTCTAGGGGTGGGCCTCAAATTGGGGCCCCATATCCAGCCCTGGCCATGAAAACACCCCAGCGTACATTATTCCTTAGATATCATAAAAAATGCGATGATTAGTCTTTGGAAAAAGAACTAAAACACCAGCAAAGATTTGGACTGAAGACGACTTAAATCATCAGAAACTACCGTCGACCAAACTATGACTAAAACAGGGCAGGCCTTGCTTATTTTTCTTTTTTCTTAACATAATTGTTGATTTTTTTCTCCTTTTTTAATGTCCGCTTTCTGCCCTCTGGTGTCGAAAAATAATTTAAATCGGCTTTAACTGCTTTCCTGGGGTCAGTGGGTATGAAAATACTCAGTGTGTGACTGTTTGCTGTGTCAGCACTCAGGAACATGAATAGAGCCACTCAGCCTCCAGAAAACAGGCTTCATCTTATCCCAGCACCAGGTGTGTTTTCAGTCAGCTGGAGGAGCGGAGAGCCGCGGAGGAGGATAAGGAGGTGTAAGAGCAGAAAATCCATGAAAACATTTTCTCTTCCCTCTCATGGAAACTGCAGCTGAGAAAACACTGCTGGAAATTAGTAGGCAGGAAACACTGGAAGCATGCCTACACACACACATGTACACGCACATACACACTCTGCAGGATGGCTGCATTTCATGCTGCTGCTCTGCTTTGTTAAACAAACTTTACTCCCATTAGGCGAGATGAACTCCTCTCAAAGTTTAATACTCTGTGATCCATTTGAACTTTAATGAACGTGCTCGTTAAAGAAAAAAAAGAAAGGAATAATTAGCCAGTATTTGCACCTTTGAATGTTTTCACTGGAAAAAAGGCCACTCCAAAAATTAATTAAAAAAAATCAAAACAAGGTATTTTTGCATGAAATAAGGAGAAAAAAAACAAATAAAGAAATTTAAAATGTAAATAAAAAAAAAAAGATAAATACATAAAAATAAAAGTAAAATAAATAAATAAATAAATAAATAAATAAATAAATAAATAAATAAATAAATAAAATTTGCCAATGGAACAAGTGAAAATTCTCTTGATAAGATTTTTTGGAATTAGACAATATATTCAAGCCTTCCAAGATCTTGAAATAAGCTCGAAAAAATTATTCTTAGCAATATTATAATAGTATTCTGAAGTTTTGTGTCTAATTTTAAGTTTGTGCTGCTCAAAAGTACAGTTTTCCGCCAACTGCCTTAAAAAAGTTTCTGTATCTCACTGAAATGTTACTCTTTAGGTGAATTTACCTTACATTAAGCATGATAAGATATTTTGACTAGAAAGTAGAAAAATGCACTTGGTAAGATTTGGAGTTTTTACAAAGTTTCTTTGTTAAGCGAAGGCACAGCAGACGTTCACGAGGACAAACCAAAACAGAAAGCTTTGGGATCACAGAGAGAAGCTGCAGCTGGGTTCGTAAAGCTGTCAGGAAACGTAATCTATTGATTTGTGCGCTGGAACTTTCGCTTCTTCGCTTTTCTTCCTGTGTGTATGTGAACATGAAATAAGTGCATATGGGAAAACACTCTCATGACCTTCATGAAACTGTTTAAATAAGAGGGATTACCTTTTTTTCTGTTTTTACAGCAGAAAAAATGCCCACGTTTGCAGGAAAACATGTTGCCATTTTTACATGAATATAAACAGAGAAATAGTTCTATTTTTATAGGTATGTGCAGCCATGTGTGTTCCTTTTTTTTTACTTTACTCATGTTAATCAGACAGATGTTTGAACAATTTTGGGGTCAAAAAGTTCTGAAAAATATGGTTTTGGGTTATTTTTGCAGCCAAAGACAACACATGCTTGACCTTTAAAGTGAAAATGTCACTATTTCGACCTGTGTGTGGTAAGTCATTTGTTGACATATTATATCCAATCCCACCTGGTTAAAGGGATATTTAGCAGGATCATTATTCAGTGTTTTACCTGCAGCAGACAGTCAGAGAGTTTGGAGAATCAGATGAACGTGCTAAAGCTAAAGGTTTTCCTAGAAAAGGCCCAATTTTGAATGCAACACAGACATTGTGCACTTGGAAAGTTTTCTGATGCTGAACTAAGACGGTAGGGTAACCACCAAATACTTCTCTCTCAAATCGCTGTGAATTTGTTTTAGGTTTGAGCTGAAAATGTGCAGACGTTTCCACTCATTTTGTTACAGTAAACAGCCAGATAGTTCTGCGGGTTTTATTAGGAGATTTCAGTGCTTCTCCCTGGATCCTGTCCTTGAACTTGACCATTTTTAGAGGAATGAATTTTTCTGTTTCACTTTAAACTGACATTTGAATCATTTAAGCTTAAAAAAGGCTCCTAACTCAAGGGATGAACCTGTGTTCTGCCAACGTGACAGGGAACTCATCAAAGACCCAACTATGGATTGAATATTTAGACACTTTGTCATGCAGACACTTCATTTATTCCTGTTTCTTTTGTTGTGAAGATGAAAAAACACCTAAGACAACACAATTTTACTGCATTATCCCAAAGGATAATTTGCGAAAAACAGCATATCTCAGCATGGTGTGCAGGGGAAACTGGACAAATGGAGGTCCAAAGAGGAAAAGCCATTCAGAAAACAGGCAGCAGGTATGCCCAATGACACAAGAACTGCACTGAAAATCAGTCGCAACAGGTCTGATGGAGGGATGGATCGTCCCCAGAGTCTGGACCTTCACTTTACTGAAGCAGTGTGGGACCCTCTGGATATAAAATGGGAAAAAAGGCAGAATTATCCAAAGAAACACTTCAGAAAGTCCTGAAAGAAGTCTGGAAAACTTATGTCACATTTATATCTTATTATAATTATATAATAATTGTATAATATAATCATAAGAAAGTTTCTCTACAAGGCTCAGACTGTGTTGAAGAATGTTAGTTAATGGCAACATTCACAGCTAAAGACTTTTTCCAAGTACCTGGTTCATGTTGGGACATTACCAGTTTTAGTTTAATTACCAGGAAATATAACAGGTCCATGTGCTTTGAAAAATCAAAATATCTACATATTTCACCCCCTCTCCGGCTCACTGTTTCCCAGTCCTACTCCTCAGCCCCCCTTGCCCTCCTTCTTTTGGTGTTCACCTGCATCTCCTGATTCAGCTCGTCATCTGGATCTGCAGATGTGCAGATCTGCTGATTTCAAATATATTGATTAACAACATATGACACAGTAATTTGATGTGAGATTGATACTTTGGATGGACCTTTTTACAACTATAAGAAAAGCAAAGCTTCTTGACCAATCTTCGGCATCAAACTGATGTCATGGGATGTTTCTCTGGCCCAACACACCTGATTTAGATTAATTAAAGGGACACTGTGTAACTTTTGCCCCAAACATCAGCCTACTGTGAGTAATACTGGATGATTTCTGGGGTCAGTATTCAGTGTTTGACGTGTGTCGGCACTCTGGGGGGGCTGTTCTCTTCAGAAACCAGACATTGTGACTTTGCAGGAGCGGATCTGTTTCTCATGCGTCATGTGACCTGTAGCTTTGCTTTAAGGCTCCTCCTCTATGAAGACAAAGGACTCTGCTTTCAAGTAAGAATGTGAAAACCGTGTCTGAGGAGGCCAGAGGGAGAAAGACTTTTTGTTTGATTTTGCGGTGTCATGGAGCTTGTAGGAAGTTACAGGTTTATCACCCCTAGAAGCCAAAAGTTATACAGTAGCCCTTTAAACTGCTTTTGTTGTTTCTTTTCATTGAGCCATAAGGTGTATGAAAACGTCTAAAACATGAGGGGAACCTTTGACCTCAAGGACTGAAGTTATGCATATTTTAGATGTTTCCCTCGTCCAACAAACCTGATTCAGATCAGGTTGATCCACCAGCTCATCAAGTTCTGGCACATTAAACTGTTTCCTTTGGATCAGGTGTGTTGGAGCAGGAAAACATCTAAAACATGCAGGACTGCAATTTCTGCTTTATAGTGGGCTTCTTTCACCTAAACACGAGTCAAATTTAGCTTTTAAATTGTTTTACAGATCTTGTTTTACTTAAATTTGTGAAACTCATGTTCAAACTTTGTAATATCCTTGATTGGGACTTTTTCTTTTTTTTGATCGGGATTTTGTAAAGTTGCCTTAAGTCCCTTTAACTAAGTGTTCATCATGGTCTCTGCGTTAAAAAGGATCTGAGTATTTAGTTTCTTTTCTTGTAGATTTTCGTAAATTTAACCAGAACCCCGTTGAAGCCCCAAACTTTGTTGTTTCTCACAGAAAACATAGCAAAAGCTGCAGTGATGTTTACTATCTCTCATTTCTGTGTAAAATGCCATCAGGTGGTAATGTGACCAAATCAGGTGTCATTGTTCCCTGTTATGTGGTAAACCAGTAGCAGGGCGATTTTATTTGTATAGCACATGTCCTGTAAACGACAAGCTTTACATATAACATGAAAAGCTTTACACATTAAAAAGTAGTAAAAGGCAGCAACAAATAGGAAAAATCATAATAAAAAAATAAATAAAAGAGAGATCTGAGTTCCTTTTTGACTCAGCGATGACTTCCTGTTCAGTTAGTTTGGATATTTAAAGCTGTTTGGTTAGGAAAACAGTACAACTTGCTTTAAAACGTACTCACAGAATAAAATCTTCTCCTTTTCGCAGGAAAAGATTGCAAAGAAAAACTACAGATTTTCTCTTTTTTTGCCTATTTTAAGTCTCACCCTGAGACCGGGTTGTGGGTCAAGCCCTGCCCTCTCACTGACACAGAACTCAATCATCAGGCGGGAAAACTTAACCGGGGACGGCTGTAAAAAAGTCCAGAGGGGCTTCGTATAGTCAACAAAGTTACTGTCCTCCGAAAGCAGGAGGAGCGTTCTGCTTTTTAAGCTGCAGAAAACTGATACCAGACTTTCTTTTTTAACTGGGGCGTACCAGAGACGGAGCAGTTTTGATATTAGAATCAGCTCCTCTGTTTCAGGGATCTGTGGTTTTGCATGTTGGCTCGGTTAATGTGTCACGGCTTACTGACACAGTTGATTGGAGCAGAACCATTTCCTGTGGCGAGGTTTTATATGAACGCTGGAGTTCAGAGGAGTCCGTTTCACCAGCTGCATCAAAGATTGCAGAACTTTTGCAGATCTCCTCAGAGATGTGCCCTCTACCCATGAAAGTCTATGTAAGGTTTGGTTGAGCAGTTGTGAATTCACATTGAAATCCAGACGGTTGGCGGGTCATGTCACTGAGCTGATGAAGTTTGAATGCTTTTCATTTTATTATAATTATGAAAATAATCTTCAGTGTCATCAAACCTTTCTCATGACCAATGACAAAAATGCGCTTTTGTTTATTACAGTAGACTCAGTCCCATTTCTGGGCCTTGGTCTGACATAAATTCCATAATTATCGACTATTAAAAGATGCTTGTTTTCCTCACACAGCTGTTTCTGTTTCATCAGACCTGCACATAACCAAAGGTTTGACATCATCTTCTCATCTACAGCAGGAATCTGAATCCAACTTTCATGCCATTAGTCACATGCTGCCTTTCTTCAGCTCACTGTAACCTTATTTTCTTCTGTTTAGTCTATTGCTGTCAGTCATATTTGGCTATTCCTGTTGCTTGCACATCTTCTCAGTCTATACCTGCAGGTTTACCTTTTACAGCCTTCCCATTTTGTTTAAACAGCTGACTGGGAACAACCAACACTTTGGCCTCAATGAGCTGAATTATTCTCTTCAATGAGCTTTCTAATTCTTTCCCTTGTCTTCATTGATGCTTCTCTGGTTGCGACCATGTTTCCTCTCATCTTCTACTCTTTTTGTACAAACTTGTTTAAGATGCAAATTTTGACACTTGCAGCACAAACTTTCAATTTAAATTCACGGCCTATGTCTGAGTGTTTGTCTTTAACAGAGACGTTTGCTTTGCAAGCAAATATTAAAATAGCGAAGCGCCACAGGACCCAGTGGGTCAGGCGAGCAGGTAAAAGCAAAAAAAATGCAAAACAGTTTTAGATCGTGGTTATGTTTGGCTTCTTGTTTAATGTTTAACTCAGAACAAGTTGATGTCACTGTTATGGTCCATGTAAGAAAAATACACATTTAAACAGTCACTGAAACAGGAAACACAGAAGGGCAGATGCAATGAAAAAATATTCATCCATGCATTGAAACGGTCCATTGACACTTTTCTACCCCCATCAAACCCATGTCCAACATCCTGCTTGAACAGGAAATGCTTCAAAAGGCAGGATTCACAAAGAACGTGACATGCGACGGCTTAAACCTATAAAACCAAATGCATCATGTTTCTGAGACATTTTCCATTACTTTGTGGTAAATTTTTCTTCACGGTTTTTCTTGGGTTGGGCTTTAAAAGGGCTTACTATGGCTGTGAATCCTGCCTAAAAAGGTTTAACATGCTTTCTTTCACATCAGCTCACCAGAAATAGGAACTCTGCATGCTACAATAAACATAAACATTGTGAAAAATGGTAAAGAAATTAATGAAAGTTCATATGCGTTAAAACTGTGCAAAATTCTGTTCATTTTTATTCTTCAGTGGTGAAAAATCAGCTGCAATTTAACGAGTAATTATAAAAAAAGAAAGGCTTTAAAATTTAACTTGCTGCATTTTCATGGTCACTTTAACAACAGAAACTTATCGAGCAGGAAACAAGTCTGAATGTAATGTCCAAATGTATAAAAAGATGGACACAGCCGCTGTGATGTTATTTACTGGTTAGTGCATACATTTGCAGACAGTATTTGTACGGCAACCATCTTTGTTTATAAAAGTAAACATTATGATTGCCCACCAAAACACAGGTCCACCTCATAATATGCAGTCTTATTGTCCATTTTATTCTAAATAGGACCAAAGTTCACATTGAGTTGTGTCAAAGGTGACGGGGAAACTAAGGACATAGACCGCTACCTGGGATATTGCCTACAAATAAGGTACATTAGTTTTCTCACCCAGTACATTTCCATGTTATTTAATAAAAAAAGTATTTCATATAAAAAAAAGACAAAAATATATATATACATATACATAGAAAAACAGGGGGAAAAATTGAAGTTAAAACAATCTGAAACCAAACTTAAAATATATGAAACTCAAATTCAGTTTCTCAAAGTGGCAGAGCCAGCCAAAACTGTTGGATAGTTTTCGTAAGTACGCATTCCTGTAGACCCGGCTTAGACGAGGCAGTCTTTGCATGCTTCACCATCACAACCCCAGGCTTTAAACAAGAAGGTGTAACTTCAGAGAATAAACTAAGGGCTAGCATGGATCTTACTTCTGTCATAACACCACAAATTGTAGCCTAGTCAACACAATAATCCAGTTCTCCAGCTTATTGGCCCAGTTAAACTTTAGCTGCTGTGGCTCTGCTCACCTTGCATGGAAATGTACTTTCATTTTCCATTTAACTTTTTTTATAACTAGAGTTGTTGCCCCCTGCTGGCCATTACAGAGAATGCAGGTTAACAGGAACCTATGCATTGGCTTCATTTTTCAAATTAGCGACTTCACTAAGAAATCACATTTCTTCATTCCTGACTATAGATTATTGTCAGATAGATGTTAACGTGAGAATCCATCGATGGCGTTAAACAAAAATAACCAATAACATCTGAATGAGCACCTCAGTTATCATTTTATGCTCCACTGAAGTAGCTGAACGTTTCTTGATGATCTTCTTGTGTGTGCTCATATAGTTATTAGCTGTTTTTTGCATTTGTTTGCACTCCTTTTGCACTCCAGTTGTAATTGTGCATCTCAGTTCTGTTGTTTTCTACTGTTTGAATTTCAAATGTTTTTATGGTCATTTAGGATGATTTTGTGGAAGTAATGCTTTTCTTATCATCTTATGGTCTTGCGTTATCTTACATTTTGTAATAATTGGAATTATTACAGTAGAGTGTGTATGTATTTTTTGCAGCTGGTTGTTATATTTAATGTTTTTTTTTATGAAAAAAATGATATTTTTACCAGTTTGCACCTCTTCAGAAACATATTGTGATACTTTTTATAGTTTTGTATTTAGAATACAGATTTCTGCAATGATCTTGTGTTTATGTTTTTAACTTTTTATGCATGCATTTGTTATTTTGCGCATGTTTATAGTTATTTTGTTTTTCTTTGAGATGTTGCATGTTTCTAAAGAATATTTCTAAGCCTTGGAAGTTGTTTACTTCAGACAGATGTTTAGATCCTGGGTCTGGTGGACACATGACACCCTGGGTCCCTTGATCACTCTCATCCGTCCATAGCTGAATCTGTTGTTGTTTTTCTCTGCTTTGGTTGTTTTTGCTGCTGATGAATATTCTTTTCTCATCTCCTGCAGAGGTCATTGAAGTCCAGATCACGGCTTCAGCTCCATCACATCAAAGTCCATATGGCTTTTCTTTCATTTAAATGTCCTCCATCCCGTCATTGCATTACAACGACCATCGTGCAGGGTTTTTTTAAAAAGGAAAAAGGAATTTGGTCATAAAATAATAGTATTTAAAAAAAAGTGTCACGCATTAACTCTTTGGCTGTGCGTAAGTTCAGGACAACAGCTTTAAAGCTCAACCCCACTCTCATCTTAACTGAGTGCTTTAGGTGTATGCATATACACACACAAACACACACGGACAAAAACACACTAAATATTGTTTGTGCAAAGAAAATAAATGAAAAAAAAAAAGGGACTCCAAACAGTCTGATAGATGAAGAGATGAACTACATTCAGCTACAACAGCCTGTGATAGTGCAATATCTACACAAACACTCACTCACTCACCCATCCTCTCTCTCTCTCATACACACTCACACACACACACACAACAAACACACACATACACACAAAGAGGATCAGATCTCAGTGGCGACTCCGGCGTGAAGGCGTTCGGTTCCTCTCCTGCAGGACATTATCCCACCTCTGAACAGGAGGAGAGGAAACGGAAGCAGGAGTAAATATCTTTTTTTACAGGAATTAGATATAAAATCTTTCCAGCAATGAAAGCAGGTGAAAATAATCAGATTATCTGCAGACTGATGTAGCAAAAATGTGCATAAAATACTGTAAATAATTCAACAGGTGGGATATTGGTTACACACCTTCACCTTCTTGCCCATTTTGTCCTTCCACTTCTGAGCAATGGACCCATCAATCAGAAGCAACCTGCAAACAAAAACAACTTTTCTTTGTTTCCCCAGATACCCTAAGAAATGCTGGGCAAGTTGATCTGTTATCGTATCAGTAGGGATGCACACATATCGCTGTTTTTGAGTACTAATAATAACTTCCATTAAACTTCACTGGTTAGGACCAGAATGTCACATGTAACAACTATGAGCTGTCCTGCAGGTTCTTCTAAACACAATGCTGGAAAACTGTCAGGATCTTCAGCAACAACGAGAATGAAGTTTCTGTTTTTTGTGGAAACAGCAAATAATCTAAATTTACTAATTAAGTGTTAATTGCGATGTGCTGAACACAGAATGGGTGCAATAATGCAACATAATATCCACCAGATTTAACTGGTTTCCTATTGTAGACAGATGCAGGAAATGCTGGGCGTTTTGCCAGCTATATTATGGAGCTGTGGAGATCGAATCTGTTAAAAAGTTGGGACCACCAGGTTTACAACCATACAGTGGAGAATCATTACAAAAAAGAAGAATGATATCAAGACATCAGTGGAAGAACAAAGTTGCAAGATATTATTCTAAGTAGCATTTGTAATGAGCAAGAAAAAAATATTCAAAACATCCCCCCATACACATAATTTGAGGTGTATTTATAAACCACATTTAAAACTACAAACATTAACATCATCACATGTTTAAATTCTCTCTAAGAAAACACGCCGTGGTATTTGAACAGCATTACAACATGAATTTGCAGAGAAAATGACATCAAGAAAGATTAAAACTCCGGATCTGGAAAATAATTTCTTAATTCTTTATAAAAACGAACCTTTAACTGGATGTAGCACCACCTGAACCAGCTCTGAAAGTATTTTGGTTAAAAAAAAAAAAAAAAAAAAAAAAAA
>JAVQJG010252932.1:0-11225 GCA_036024015.1 Craterocephalus amniculus | reverse complement strand
CAGTCAAAGTAAGTCAGCCTACCTGGGGTTTATGAGATTATATTGGTTGTGTTGTTTACAGTTTATCAAATTTCTCCTTTTTAACAGCCTCTTCCTGTCTATTTTTTTTCTTTCATCCTAAGTTTAGATGCTTGACTCTGTTTGTGTGTGTGTGTGTGTGTGTGTGTGTGTGTGAGATGCTATCGTGGTCGATGGCAGCTGCAGCTGGTTAACCTGATAAGAGGATGCGGGTTTATTCAGCAGTGGCTTCAGCTTCTCATCATTCCGCGGTTTTAGTTTTTATTTTCCTGAACATCCTGGAAACTTCCAGCATTCATTTCATCTTTTATTCACGAAGGCTCCGTCCTGCTTTTTCTCCTCATGCAGGAAAAAGTTTACATGCAATGAATGAATGAAGGAATGAATGAATGAACGTTTTCCCATCCCAACATGTGCAGGGTCCTGGTAAGGAGGAACTAACATCCCATCACCTATGCTGAGTTCGCTCATGTTCGTCCAGGAAGCTTTGCTAAACAAACAAAGACCTCAGGCATACGTCTGGTATGTTAGAGAGAGAAGCAGCTGCAGAGTCTGATGTAGGAAACGTGTCAAAGTTTTCTCATTAAAATAGAAACTAACCATCATTTCCATATTACAGCTTAATGTCAATACCGGCTGATCATTTCAAACATATCTATTATATGGCTGGACATGCATTGATTATCGCTGTAGACAAATTAATCACGCGCTTTTTCTTCTATTGTAGTTTGTCTGTTTCTAATGTATGAATTTAACAATAAGAAAAAAACTTTAGCTCTTTAAATAAAAATATTTCTGTATATCAAAATAAAAAAAGCATAAAGCGAACCAATTTAAAACACATTTTAACTGTATCTACTGTACATAACATGTCATACTGATCCGACATCCCTTTAAAGTTTTTATCTTTGTTCCTTTCTCAGCCGACCACTTCCTCCCAGGCATGACAGCAGATCTCAGATCGGATCCATCTTTTCATCAGGAAACACCAGAAGACATCATTTCCCCTCAGTTTACAACAACTACTGCTTTCCCTCAAACTAATAAATCCTGAAACTTTGATTTTATGATGTTAAGATTAACGTTGAAGATGAAGCACTTTGAACCCAAAAGTTGTTGCACATCTGCTCCTGTAGAACAACTTTTAATAGAAAAGTTCTGAATGACTGGATTTTAGACGTAATAATTCGAGTAAAGGATATCCTGCACTAATTATACACCAACCACACCAAAAAGCCTTCCATGTGTGTTTTAGGTCACATTTAAAGGCCATAGCAGGTGAATTTTGTAGAAATATTAATGATAAATCGATAGTCGATCATTAATTCTCCTGATAATCGCATGTCCATCCCTGGTCTGCAGCGCTGCAGACCGATGCCCACAACACACTGAAACATGAAGATTCAGGGATGTAAGAAAGACGTCGAAACAAGCCGTCGTCAGAAGAGGAAAACCCCGATGCATTAATGTTTCTAATCACCTGAAATCAGCTTCACGATGCTTCATGCTGCTTCATGCTGCTTCATGCTGCTTCACGATGCTTCACGCTGCTTCATGCTGCTTCATGCTGCTTCATGATGCTTCATGCTGCTTCATGCTGCTTCATGCTGCTTCATGATGCTTCATGATGCTACATGATGCTTCATGATGCTTCGTGCTGCTTCATGCTGCTTCATGCTGCTTCATGCTGCTTCACGCTGCTTCATGCTGCTTCACGATGCTTCATGCTGCCTCATGATGCTTCATTATGCTACATGATGCTTCACGCTGCTTCATGGTGCTTCATGCTGATTCATGCTGCTTCATGCTGCTTCATGGTGCTTCATGCCAGCTAGCTCAGATGTGAAGGAGAAGATGGACGCCAGCATTTTACCGAGAACATCAGCGTGTTCTCCCAGTAAATCCAGCTGACATGTGGATGGATTTGCAACACGACCAAAGTTGATTTTGCTAGCCTGAGGAAAAGTTGGATCGGCGGCCGCTTTCACACATTCCTCACATAATCCTATTATCCGGCAGCAGAGAGGAGGATAAACGGGACACGGCGAAGGGGGGAGCTCACCGGAGCAGAAACCAGATTAAAGGATGAAGGTTTGGGATACCTGAGGGGAAAAGTAGGGAAGATGAGGAGGGTTTCTCTGGTCCTGGAGTTGGACCTCATGGATTCCTACAGCCTGACTGGACACCAGAAGAGGTTACTATAGCAACATACTGGCACCCAGAGTCTGAAAATAATGGCTCAGGTTGTTATAAACAGAAGCCCCACCACTAATCCATCAGGAGGGGAGACCATCACAGGGTTTTGTTTTGTTTTTATGGAAAAACAAGTTTTGTTTCTCATGAGAAGACTTTGTCTCAAACCACCAGCACTGGTTTATACAACCTGAACATTTCTGGGAAGGAGGTGCAGGGACGGTTGGAGGGGGGGGGGGCTTTCTCACTGGCGGCCACCATGCCATCTGCTTTAAAGCTGGACGTTACAGAGTGTGCAGAGATGCCATCCTGCATACCTTCACTGGAGAAGGGAAATCATCCTGAGTTGCTGCAATGCCATTGGCTTGTTTCAGTAGGTATACATGTTAATAAGGAACGGACCAGGGGGACTAATGAGGTGTCCAGTGAGGCTGGGCTGTGCGATATGACGGAGTAATACCAGTGGAAACCATGGTGGCAGTACAACACCTCAGGGAAGAAGAGAAGAAGAACTGGAATAGAAAAATTGCAGAAGAAGAATGAAGACGAGGACAGAAACTGTAGAAATGACACAAGCTTTAGAAATAAGGCTTTGCTGCTGTTCAGGGTGTTGGGTGCTGTTCAGGGTGTTGGGTGGTCAGCACTGCCCCCTAGTGATGGCTGACCATAGCAACACAATGATATGATATTTTTGCCATGTTGCCCACCCCTACAGTTCGCACAACTCCCAACATCAGCTCCATAAAGCAGTGGAAACACCTCTTAACTCATGGATCTCCTCACAGCACAGTGTGGCCCACCGTAGGTTACACAGCAAGCAGCCCGACACTCTCCTGCTCCATTTACTGCCTCACAGAGTTTGTGCAACCTGTGCAATACTTTGCCTCCACCAGGGTGGTCAAACAAAGAGCTAAACCTGTGTGTGTGTGTGTGTGCCATTAAAAACCTTAAGTGAGCTCTCCAGATCGCCAAAGACGGAGATGGAAAACCAAGTGGCGCGGGGAAGGACCACCCTCAAACATGGCCTGAGGGCGAGCAGAAGAAAAGAAAAAAGAAAAGTGCTTGTCTTGCAAACAAGCCGCCCACGCCTTTTCTTCAAAAACAACCCCTTTCTCCGTTTGTCCGCTTCCTCTTACCTAATTCCCTCCCTTCCTTCCATTGTACCCAATAATATCCTCATTTTCTTCTAAGTGCAACACCTTTCACAAGGCTTTTTACATTTTCGTGTATTCAAAGTCTCCTTCTCACCACTCTCGCTGAGTCAACACCGCACTTGCACGATAAATGATGGAAGACTTTCTCAAACAAAATAATTAATCTCTACATAACACACACAGAAAACCTCCAAAAACAGGCTGCCAGGCATTCACACTTCCCAGGGCTGGAACAAAGGCTTTTTCCCCTGAGCGAGGTGTGTGTGTGTGTGAGTGTATGCAAGGCAACGGGGTCGTGTTTGGGTCTCGTTGAGAACTTGAGCCCCTGTGGCTCTGCTGCTGCTCCAAAAAATGCTTAGCCAGGTTAGTGGGAGGGGGGATCGCTCTCCTCTTCCCAGAATACAGCTGTTATGATTGACAGCTCAGTCACACACGCTATCCTGCTATGTGTGTGTGTTTCTTATGTCTGACAGCATCTCTGGGGATGTGTTTAGTCTGGGCGATCTGCCTCATACATCCATGCTGAGAAGTTGTTATAGAGCATTAAATGTTGGTGAGATTTCAGCCTTCTCTCGCCGAGCTGAGAGCCTGGTTTTCCCTTGAGAAAATAGAGCAAGTCGTCCTAATTACAACCCATCATCGCTGCTGTAAAGCCGCGCCGCCCCAGTTAATCAGCGCAGGCTTCAAGCCACTTCACTTACATGAGTGGGATTTACAAAACATCAACAACAGCTAAGATAAGTTTTACCCGAAGCTACATGTTCACAGGGCAAAGGTTTACTTCACAGTCAGAGGGAAAAATGGATTTCACACACTCTACACTAGCCAGACAGGCTGAGGCAAAAGGGTTAACTTTCCCCTCAATCAAAGTAAAAACCAGACACACTATGATTAAAACAGAACACGACTCTTCATGTGACCTGAGTATCGCTGCCGACCATGTCCATCCCTTTTTGATGGTACTTCCAGCAGAATGAGGATCCACATCACAGAGGTCAGATCATCTCCAACAGGACGATGAGATCTGTTGATGAAGAAGACGGACACGGAGACGGACACTTTGACCATTTCATTGGTCCTTAATCTTTCAATTTCAACCATTGCAAGTGGCCACCTGCCCTTTTTCGCATGGGGAGTGAGGTGTAAAGATCCTCTCACCATCCCCAGCAACAACCAGAGGTGCACACATCTGGTGCTCCAGATACTACCCTGCAGCTTTTAGATGTATTCATTCTTCAAAACACCTGAATCAAAGGGCTGAATTAGCGCTTGTGCAGCATGCCATTCAGCTCTGCAGGCCTGGTAAGAAGACATGTACACGATTCTGGTGTGTCAGGGAAGGAATACATCTAAAAGTCGCAGGGTTGTAGCTCTGGAGGACCAGTGAACCTCTGAGAACAACTAATGCCTTTCTTGGTTTTCATCCCCCAACTAAACTTGTCTTCACACATAGTCAACTCCATGGTATAGCTCACACGGGGTGGCTGTAGTTCAGTGGATAGAGCTCCAATGAACAAGTAGGAAAAAGACAACAACACTGGACATCCACAAGAGGAAAAATGGAGATGGCTTTGAATCTCTGGGAATACAACTGGAAGATGTCCAACTAGAATCAGTAATTTTTAACCTTTTATAAAGTATAAAGCTAAACGGAGGGAAGCCTAAACCAAGTTCTACCATACCCTGTCTAGAGGAATCCAAACTGGAGGAGCAGGGTAAGGAAAATGAGACTGGACCTTGAGACCCTGAAACAATTTTCCTCAAATCAACGGCAAAGTTCAAAGCATTAAAAGTCAACAAACAGATGCAGGACACAATGAGAGAAATACCTTTCTGTGCTTCTGGGAAACTGGCTGTGCATGCGTTGACTGTAACAGTGAGACAGGGGTTGTTGTTAATGCTGGTTGGTTTATGGTCTGGCATCGTTATGGTTACTGCCTCCAATGAGCCATCAAAACCGAGATGGGTAGGCCTATTGCTGGAAGCGTTTCACTTGGATTATTGCCACATGATTACATAAGACCAGTAGGAATATTGAGGGGTTTTCCTCAGACCATGAGGGACTAGAGGAAAAAAGAACCTAATCTAAATTACTTATCCTGCAAGCACGTCAACATTATGTAGAAAGATGACTTTGTTTACATAACCATGTCTAGAGAAAAGAGACTTGAAACACTTTCACATTTAATTTAATTTGCAGGTTTGCTTTTAGAAAAATAACCTTAGACCAGATGATAATGGGAAAAGGGCTTGTGCACTCTTGTGTTCTTTGGTCCGCGTTGCTGGTGAAAAGCTGTGAAAGTCATGCGATGTTACCAGTCATAAATTTTTCATACAGCGCAACTTGGAGGCACACCAGGCGAGAGGGAGAGTTATGAACAGATCAGAGGATGGGCGATGCTGCATTAGTTTATGATGAAAGACAAGCTGTCTCGCTCTCGCCCCATTTCGCAGCTCTGTAATTACGAGGTTTGTGTGTTTTTTCATTCCACTGGGCATGCCAAGTGAACATTACAGAGCGGGGGATGATTGCTATCGAACAGTACAGGTGGTTTACCGTACGAGCAGATGTTTCCCAGACCGCAAACACACATCTGTAAAACTCTGATCTGAAGAAACCAAGGGCAGGGGGGGGCTTATGTAAGGGGGAGGAGGGGGTGTCCAAACGCATGCTGAAGACAGATTTGGGGAGGACAACGATGCTCCCTTTGGTATCTCTTTTAAAAGGATAATTAGAGGGTGCTGAGCTAAGAACCACAGGCCAAGGAAAGAGACGGGGGAAGGGATCAAGGAAGAGTGAAAAGAAATTCCAGCGTTGGGTTACTATCTGTTGATGGGAAAAGGGGGAATGTGGTTTTCTTGACTGAACTGGAAATGGTGGCTTTACAGATGTGAGAAATGAGCACCACTCTAGGCTGCAAGCCCTCTAGGTCATCATGCAAAGGCCTCGGATTTTTCAAGGCACCCATGTAAAAAAAAACGCAACTTGAGGAACTTAAGAATATCTCATTTCTATTGTGTCATTCCTTTCTTTTCATGCGCTGCTTCGGTTTCAGTGTGGGGAAAATGCAACCAGCACGATTAAACTCCAACTGAAGACATTTCAGTGGCCATCACATGACATGGCGGTGATGGATTTCAGTGAGCAGCCAGACACAACACCACATGCTGTCTGACAGCCAAATCAGAAATGGAGACAACTATAATTTACTTTACTTGAAGGAAAAAGGTTTTAGTGTATAGCTGGGAATAAACTGGCTTTTTAACCTTTCAGTTGGCTTCATCATGATAGATTATTCTTCACATACGTCTGCACCACACTTTATTATTACACTAGGGGGCGGATTAGAGAACTCTAGGCAGATAGACTTGCTGAATTTGTAGGGTGTAAATGCAAATGCTTGGTGAATTGCGAAAACCTGTTGGGCATTCCTGTCTACTCATCAGCCTGAAAGCCGTCCTTTGCTGGTGTGTCGACCTTTCAATTGTCAGAGCACCTCGGGACAGTGGAGCAGTGGTCAAGAGCGCCTCCCTCCTGCAGCTGTTTTCCCAAGTTCAAACCTTTTCATTGTAGCCAATAACTTCCCTTTTCTGCCTCTTGTGCTAATTCTTTGAGAATGTTCTTGGCTTTTCCTGCTTTGAAGCCATGACTCGCAGAGCCACAGCAGCCAACGTACACTGGATAAATGGTTGGTTTCCTGCTTTTCTCTTGACATTCTGCTGGTAAGTCAGCGTACTATAGTGTTTTTTTTATCATTTGCTTCCTCAATGATTCCTCTATACCAGAAAAAAGGGCAGCAGTGGTACCGTGGAAGGTCTGGAAGGCCCCTAATCCAAGCACAGAGTGACATCCAGCATTTTTACAGCTGTTGACCCTGTGACCTTACACCCAGTCAAACTGGACATGACACTGTCCCTACCAGTTACATGCATTTTACAGTCATTCTTAACACCCCTGGATGTATTTAAAAGCATATTTAAGTGTTTCCCCATCGATGGGCTGCCACCCACCGCCCAATCTGGCATCATGAAGCCGCCTTATATTATTTTCATGATTCAGCTCAATGCCATGTTTTTCCATCATGCCTTGCATTCAGCGCAGGGGAAACTGCTGGAACAAAAGCATGAGTGTTGTCCTCAATAATTTGAAGGAATTCAGGATATTTGTTGACTGCCCTACTAGCCTATTTGCTAATCCATATTGAATTTCCAAACCATCACTTAGAAATGGTAAAACTTGAGTTTCACACAACGAGACAAAGATTTTGAACTTATCTGAGTAACTACACCCGCACCCCATCATAGATAGGCTATTTGCTAAATCCCAGTAATACTGCATCCCTGCGTTTTAGTTGTCTAGGATTCGATCAGTGATATTAGAACAGGAGAACATCAATTGTTTTTGTTGGAAAATATATTGTGTCGTGTTCCAAAAACAACGGCATGAAATACAGTTTATTGTCTCACTAAACTGTGTGCATGTTTTCTATTTCCTTCTGAGTTTATTGCAGGTGGGTGTGGGGTAGAATTAAACACAACTGATCATGCACAATTTGCTGTTTTTCGGGTTATGAAAGTTAAACCTGCCCAGAAACTTTTCAAATGGATCATAAAACTGGGTGAAAACAAAATTATTGTAGCAAATCAGATTGAGGGGTTTGACCTCCCTTACAACTTCATCCATTCAGTTAAACAGAGGTGCTCTGAGTTGTGACACTTTCAGGACTCTCAGTTTTTCAGAGCTCAGTATGTCCACCTAAAGAAAGCCAACACACCTGTTTCTCTATGGATACACAACAGCAGCTTGACAATGTGATCCAAGCACATGTCCAAACACAACGCTGATTGCTCTAACACACTATGGCTACGGAAGGATCTTACTTAAGTTCCTGCTGAGTAAATCCCCTCCTCACTAAAAAAACGCAGCTACATTAATTAACCCTAACCGCCCACCCCCCAACACACCAGCTTTGGTCTTGGGAATCCTAAAAGCTTTACCAAAGAAAGATACTGTACCAGGCGAACAGGTTCATCCCGTTAGACAATAAGCCTTTTAAAGCTGCCCGGCGAGGCTCGTCAGGGATGATCCCCTCCTAATGGCCCCAAATTACTAAGAAGTCCATTAATGCCAAGACTGAACGGGACAAAGCCGCTGTGAGTTTGACATTTTGCGACACGCAGTCCAAACACTGGAGCTTGGTTGATGATGTTAAATCAGCAGTCTAATTGCCAGTTTCATTTAAGCCATGTGAAGCTGTGCTATCTGGCATGCATCAGGGTCTCCTGAACTGTATTTGAGCTTGGCACAAGATTCCCTTCCCGTCCTTCTCCGTGTGTTTTTCCAGATGGATATTGACAGGAGGGGGAAGGCCGCGAAGGCTATGATTACTCAGACCAAAATTAAAGTCCTTCTCCCCGCATGCCAACTTACTGACAGGCTGGCTTTGGAGAAAAGGAGGGAGAGATTAGGGACTGATTTCTCCTCATCTTTCCTCTCCACTCCCACACACACAAAAAAGAAGGGATCTTGCGCTGTCGGATAGATGAGAGCTTTTAAATTTCAATCATTATCGGGACGAACCAGAGATAAAGCGACCCTCGACTCTAAAGCAAAACCAACTGGACCGAGAGGACCAGGGCGGTGACACTGTGGACCCACTCTTCCCACATCACTCCAAATCCTAATGGCTTGTCAACTCAGGGTATCTGCAAGGAACGTCGAAAAAAGCAGCAGCAATAAACACTTGCACACCAAAATATTTCTGCCCCCTTCCAAAGAAACTAGGAGAGCTGTTAAAAAGTACTGAAAATGACTTTATGGTTGTACAGTGGCTTGTTGTGTTTCAAACTGGGGCTGTAACTAGACATCCATCTATCCATTTCATGACCTAAAAGTATCAATCCAAACTAAAGATATGATTCAAACATTCAGCTATGGTAATCATTTATTAGACATGTTTCAGAAGGAACATGTTTAACTATTTCCAGTCCTTTGTTTTAGCTACAAAAACGTCTTCATTTGGACCTGGTGACTGGTCCAGGTGCCCCCCTAACCTAACATACGCCTGAGCTCTCCCCAGTAAAACACTCTGTTTTGTTTTATCTCTCAGTGAAGTCCTCTTGCATTTCTTTGATGAATCATCCGCGGAGCATGTTCAAAGCTCAGCTGTCATGAGATGCCCCGGGGTGGAAAAAAAAGTAGTGAAACGCAGCTTTTCAGCCTCGGGACAGTGACAGCTCCAGGAATGCACATAATAAATGTCAGTGTGCCATCCAAGGAGCCAGAAGCACATCGCTTTAAAGTCGCAAAGTTGTGTAGTTCCACTTTAAACTGTTGCAAATGGCTGCAACTGATGAGCCAGAAACGAAAATCAGCTCTTAAGAAATCATTTCCATTGCACAACTCTGATCATGTAGATTGATTACGCTATGAAATCACCTGGCATTTGGAGTAAAACACTTATCATCACACTACTCTCTCCCTCATAAAGGATTATGTAGACGATGCCTGACTGATTAACTAACCTATAAAAACACAAATGTCAACAACCAATGCTTAGCTTTGGTCTCAACCTAAAAAAAAAAACAATTAGAAAACTTTTAGATCCATTTGTGCAGCAGGTCATGTCCTTATGGTAAACAGCGATACAGTAAGAGGGAGAACACGGTTCAACACCTACCAATGCAGAAAAACTGGAAACATCAAGTGCTATGTGTTCTGCTGTGTGATAAGTTCAAGAGTACATTTTTGAGAAATGGGGCCGTTTTTACAAAAGGAAGCTACGGTGCATGAATCCACGTGATGGAAACATGATGGGGCAAGGAGATAAAAAAAAAGAACACTGGTGGAGAGACTAGCCACAGCGGCTAAGTAACATGGGACTTTTAATTCCTCTCCTAATTCAGAATTAAAGTTAATTCTGCTTTAAAGAGATGAAAAACGACCATTTAAACACTTAATGCTGTATGAAAATGATAATTAGGGACTAAACTTATTTCCAAAGTAATTGGCTGGTTTATCCACTTTTAATTCCTCAGTTAGCATGATAACCAGTTAGCATGAGGACCAGCCGTCTCTAACTCCTCTCAAGCCTCTTCACGTGTGGTTGAAAGCAGAGCATTGAGTCTGCATATTTCTGATTCACTGGCCATAGTGTGAACTAGTGTTGTCACGGTACTCGGTACCAAGTCGGTACCAGTGCTACTGTCGTACTGTCGGTACCTGTATTTTCATGGTACCGATAGTACAGACGAACCAGACGTGAGATGTGAACATCCGCCAGCTGCTAGCCAAACAGCTGGGTGAAGGCGGCTCCATTGAGTGCAGCAGGAGCAGTTGCTCCGCCTCACCTCTTAGAAGTTCCATAAAAGTCTGCAAGAACTTGGTAATATTCCTCCGTACTGCTCGTCCAATATAATCCAAGTGTGCTGAGTGGGTAGCGTCCATTATTTACTCGCAACGACATCATTTAGTATATTTTTAGAGCTTAAACCGCTAACATGTTCTAGCTCCTGGATGCGTGCATGCACGCGGCACGCTTGTGCGGCACCCGCGGCGGCCACCGATGCATCCAGCATTACGCCACCGCACATATGGGCAGAATATGCGGGGAGCGCTCTCCCCGGGCTGTCGCAGCTTCTAGTGTCACCGCGGTACCGTGAGTCTCAACAAAACTTGAGTTCTCAAAGCAACGTGAGTTAAAAGTAATATTCTTGGAGGGTAATCCATTATATCCGCGAATAAATAAGATGTAGTCTAAAACCATAACAGACTTATTTTATTATTGTATTTATTTTATTTTGTTCATGTTTACTGTCTGGCTGCTGGGATTTTTAATGCTCATGAAAGCTTTAAGCACA
>JAVQJG010252897.1:0-10210 GCA_036024015.1 Craterocephalus amniculus | reverse complement strand
CTTGTTAGTTTCTGGTTGCTAGCACGTTAGCTAGAAAAGTCCGTTTTTGCAGCTTTTTTCTGCATCAAACATCACGGTAACATACATGAAAAAGTGTGCTGTACATGTCCCCTCATAGGTTTGGTTTTACTTGGTCAAAAAACACGATTTAAAAACTGCGTTGTAGAGTGAAGCCTGCCCTGTTCAATAAAGTTAGAATGGAGAAGCTACGTCGCTGCGTCTCGCTGCTATGTCGTCTTAAATCGGCGACGTAAAAAAGACACGGCGGCGCGTCCAATGACTCCTGAGTGTTAACCAACCCCACCCGGAACTGGAGCATCCGATGATATGGCTGCTGCTTAATATGGGGCATTTTAATTTAAATTAATCTAGATTAACTCTAAGACTGCAGTGAGATAATCTAGATTAATGAAATTAATCTATCCCCACCCCTATTATTACTGCAGACTGATTTAGTCACAGTTGTTGTAAATTAACCCTCGTGTGAAGAGCGGATGTATGATGACATCATCCATCTGAAGCAGGAAGCTGCATCAAAGTCCTTCCTGTTAGTGGACATGATAATGATCACCATGGCGGTCTCCGCGGTAACCGTGCCGGCGGTCACCGTGGTGACGGGTACCTGGCAGTCGGGTGAGCAGGCAGGTGAGCTGCCTCCGGGCCAGCGGCGTCCAGGACAGGTCCAGCGCGGTCGGCTGGCGGCGCACGATGCCGGCCAGCGCCTGGTTGCTGAGCGGGCGGCAACGGCTCACGTCCATCAGGCTCCACAGACGTTTGTCGCAGCTCCTGCAGGGAGACGCGGCGTTGGTGGTGGTGGGTGGGAGGGGGTGGGGGGCTGGGCGGCGAGCGGCGCAGACGGGACGTACCATCGGTACCACGCCTTACAGACCGTCATGCAGGCCAGAAGCTCCGCCCGGCTCAGGTAGCGGAACACGGACACCCACACCTCCTTCTCGCCGCCGCGCTCCCCCCCCGCGTCCTTAAAGGAGGCCAGAGACAGCAGCGAAGGAGGAGACGCCGGCGGAGGAGCCTCCTCTTCTCCCGACGACGACGCAGACTGCGCCCTGCTTCCTTTGTCACCGTGGCAACCGCGAAGTCGAGGCCTGCAAGACAGCATCAGGCGGCGTGAATGATGTCACGCCCAGAACCGACCTCGGACCCGGGCGAGCCCGGCGTACCTGCCCGGTCCTCTCGGAGCGAGTCCGTCCGCCGCCGACTCCGACGTTCTGAGTCGGGACGGTCGGTGCAGCGCCGCCTTCCTCTGGATGAATCCCTGCTGGGCGCCGCCGCCGCCCGGCCTCGGGCCCATGGCCGCCTCCAGCTTCGGAACGATGGAGCCTGGACACAGTCAGAGCCGCTGTTTATCGTAAATAGCTAAAGCGTAGTAAACATCGGCTTCATTAGTTACGATAAACATCGGCTTCATTAGTTACGATAAACATCGGCTTCATTAGTTACGATAAACATCGGCTTCATTAGTTACGATAAACATCGGCTTCATTAGTCACGATAAACATCGGTTTCATTACATACAATAAACCTAGGCTTCGTTAGTCACGATAAACATCGGCTTCATTAGTCACGATAAACATCGGCTTCATTAGTAACGATAAACATCGGCTTCATTAGTTACGATAAACATCGGCTTTGTTAGCTACGATAAACATCTGCTTTGTTATTTATGATAAACCACAAATGGCTTCGTTAAGTCTATTGTCAGAAGAACAGCTCTCAGGATTTATCGAGCATACTGCGGCCACGGCAGGATTTCCACGATGGGAACGACCCGATATTTGTGCTAAAAGGTGGAGGAAGTGTGTAACTCTCCCTGCTCATATAGTCCTGTGTTGGTACCAGCCTGGCAGTTTTATACGTGTATGGAACTACGAGTACATATATATTATTTGTGTAAACGTGTAACTGTGGCTTTTTTGCAATCTCTTCAAACTTCGAACGGAGTTTATACGTGAAAGTAGACCCGAGTTGGTTTTTAAATCGTACCTTTTACAAACGCACATCGCATCGTTACGCTCCATGTCTTCGTGCACGCTTGGTTTTCGGATACTTTACACGCAGTGAGGTCATGGTGTGATGACGTAATGATCATTCTTTATACGCGTTTCCACGGTAACCCGCCGATGTTCAGCGCAGACGGTTAGCGTCTACGCGGTTTCGCAGCGTTGCCGTGGTTACCTGAGTGCCTCTGGGCTCGGTGCGGCTGCTGCAGAGTGACGGTGAGGTAGGAGCCACTCAGCAGGTCATCGCTCAGGTCCGATACCAGCAGGACGGGGGGTTCAGGGTCCGAATCCCAGCGCCCCTCTTCTTCCTCGTCCTGCCTCTCCTCGTCATCCTCGGCGGCGTCCATTTCCTCCTCCTCAGCGTCGTAGTCCTGCTCCTCGCTGTCCTCCTCGTCCTCCTCGTAGTCGCCTCTGCGTCTCCTCCTGTGTCTGCGCTGGAGTCCGTCTCTGTCTCCTTCGCTGTCGCCGTCATCTTCATCTTCATCATCCTCATCCTCATCATCCTCGTCGTCATCGTCATCTTCGTCGTCGTCGGACTCGTCTGATTCGTCTCCCCGTCGCTGCATCCTGGAGCCGCCGCGCAGCCTCACGCCCCGCCCCCTGCGCCCCGCCTCCCTCACGCCCAGCCCTCGCTTCAGCCTCAGGGCGGAGCTTCCCCCCAGGCCTCCTCGGCTCCCTCTGGTGGCCGAGCTTCCTCTTAGCAGCCCCCTCCTGTTGGCTACGAAGGCCCTCCTGGAGGAGTGGCCCCCCCGTGGGACGCCCATCTTCCTCCTGTGAGACGCTGCAGAGACAAAGAGATTTAGCAGCTTCATCAGGCTGTAACACGTAAAACTTTTTCATTTCAGCTCCATCATCACGGACAGATAAGTGATATGAGTCCTCCAGATTTCTATTTCTGAAATAGTGAAGGAAACAAAGTTTGATGACACTCAGTTCGCCGTGTTCATGCATCCGATTCACTACAAAACTCCGAAGCCGAAGTTTGTTTACACCGGAGTGCAGGAAGAAACTTTCCTGGATCCCGGGCAGCGGTAGGGCCGGTAGGATGGGTAGGGCCGGTATGGGGCGGGTTAGATTAAATCCGGAACAAATGGCTTGTAGAATTTCAAGGGTGAAAAGTTCTTCAGGTTCTTTATTAACCGCTCAAACCTTCATCGTCATCGTCACTGCCGGAGTCGTCCTCGTTGCGACTGTGCAGGTGCCGGCGGTAAATCTTCGCCATCCGAGCATCCAGCAGGGAGGAAGATTTCCTTTTCTGGAAATAGATGTCACGAAGAAAAGCAGGGAATATGTAAAACGGAGAGGACAGGGAGGATGGTGGGATGTTCAGAAGGAAACTCACCAGACTGTCACTTCTATCGCCTTTAGACTGCAAAGGAAAGAGGAAAAACCATGATTCGCTGGGGAAGAAAACAGGAACAACATCCCACTGAAAGCTTCCTTTATTCAGACGAGGGCTGCATGGAAATCATTCACAGAATTCACGAATACATCTGATCTCATTTCTACACATGGCTGAAGCATTTTATGAACAAGCTTGCATTTCCCTCCCAGATTATTACCAGCGTCCCAAAACGTAGCACTGCCGCTGCCTCCTCCCTCAGCCAATAGGAAAGCAGCATTGCAGCGCAGGAAGGTCGCCTACACGTCAGTGTTACGAAGAGTCAGCAAGAGTTAAAGCAGAGGAAAGTCTGCGGTAAGGAGGGTTACATGGATGGAGACCAAAACCCAGGTGGTCGTTATGAGAGTCCCCCTGCCCAACCAACCAACCTCCGCATCTGAAGTATTTCGGATTTAAGCCATACGATGACATTCAGTTTCACAGTAAAGCGTCTCTGCAGCCCCGCCACAAATGCCACCAATCAGAAACGTGCAGGGTTTTCCACCAGGCCGAGGCAAGGTGGGTTAATTTGTTCAGCACATTTCACATTCAGGTTAGCATCACAGCAACAATTAAAACGAAATAAACTATAAATCATCAGTGCATAAGAAGTTATAATGAAGGAAATGATAATGATGATTTTAAAAAGCCTGATAATGGTTGATGATGTACAGAGTCAATTCCTTTTCCTTAAAGAAAATGCAATGAAAGACTAAAGAGTTAAACATGCTTTAGGTCTCTGTGGGCTCCTTCAGTCACTGCTGGACTCGGGAGATAACATTTTATGTGGGATAAAAAAGACAATCAAGATCTCAATTCTAAGCATATATATATATATATGTATATATTCACATTTTGTCCAGAATTGTGCAATCCCATTTCAGATTGTGTTTGCAGCCAAAGACACAAAGATGAAGTTCACTACTATGAAGCATCAACATGAATGTCAGGCTCCACTTTGACAGACTTTTCTCTTCCAGAAAATGATGTCTCATTTGTTTAATTTAGCAAACCATCCAGCCTATCGTTTTATGAGTTTTCAATGAACCAGAAGCTGCTGCCAAGACATTCATGGAGGATCAGTCGGACTTCCAACCAATCCCTATCTTTAGACGGGACCACGAAATCCCCGTCTTTAAAAAGGCCATTAAACACTGGGTCTGATGCAAATAAATGATTCATTAGCAGGGGAGACTAGGTGATGGGGTCCACTAGAGTTTCCATGCATGGCAGCTTGTCACATGGCCTGGGGCATGGGCTGGACATTTTACAGTAAAAACAATAAAAACCTTAAAAGGCCAGACCAACGAAATACCCGTCTTTAGGTCGAACCACAGATATTGTCTTTGTTAGCTATTCATTCCATGCTGACAACCCCGAGGACGTTTCAATCTTTAAACATGTTTTAACAATGTTTATTCATGTAAAATATAAACAACATGGCGGACAAAGCCGCAGGACCTCAGCTTATTAGTCTCTACATTTTCAGCCTTCTTAGAGGAAAGCAACCAACAGGAAGAATATCTGAGGTGTTGGAAGTGGAGACAGGAGGTCCAGACACACCTGGTTGGTTCTGAGAGGAACCGGAACGTCTACACAAAGAAGATGAGGATCACTCACTGTGAGGAGGGACAATTAGACCCTGGAGCTAAAATCTGCTCCTGAGAAGGAAGAAACGGGTGGGTGTACGCAGAGTAGGCAGCGCCTCTCACCAGTCTGCAGCTGATTGGCTGAGAAGGAAGGAAGAGGAGGAGAGAGGATACCACAGCAGACCCCCTCCCCATCCAGCTGGGAGCCCACAGGACCCCCTTCTGAAGCAGAGGGCCCTGGAGCCAGCCGGAGGACCAGGGGTCCGTGAGGAAGAATGTGCCGAGCAGCAGCCATCGACTCGTTACTGCCTGATGACTGACAGGTAAATCAAACCACAGGAAAGAAGAAGAAAGGAAATACAAAAGCAACCGAGAAGCAAAAGGAAAATGTAAATCATGGGAACAAACATGCCTACGCATCATGGCCGCCACACCTTCCTACCATCCGTTTGGCACGTAGGCTGCTTGCCTCCAAGCAACGTGCCTGCCAAGCGTGCACGAGTTGCAACATTGACTCAAACGCTAGAAGTGGTCATGCCCTATTCTGGCCAACGGGATGGTGTGTGCAGGGTTCACCTGTGCTGCTTGAGGCTTTTGAGACCTTTTTGTTTCAACAGTAAATTCAATTCTTCTTCCTCGTAGTAGTTTCCATTTTTAACACGAGATCCTTGTTTTTAGTGGGGTAAGCCCAGAATTACAATACAGCCGGTAGCTTGACACTTTCAGAATACAAGTGCGGCCCCTAGCGGCCCCCTCCAGTATCGACTGGTTTACAACGTTGACGTGTACGCTCGCCAACATAGCAAGAATATTCCAACCCGTAGTCTGAGCCATGAAAACATACCTCCCTCTCCGTGATCCCCGTCACACACTTGGGACACTCCCAGCAGCTCGGCAGGTCTTTATTCACGACTCCTTCACCCTGAACCTGCACACAGGAAGAGACAAGTTTTCATCGGTCCAAGGAGGACATGAAGGTCTTTATTTGGCACATATAAAGAGGACATTTCCTGTACAGAAACATTAGAGATGCTTCACAGAAAACATGAACAGAATTACAGCTGGTTGCAGAAGAAACATGGGGGGGTGGGGGGTGGTATGCACCTTTAGCAGGTCAGAGGACCCCCCCCCCCTTTCTGGAATCCTTGGAGGGAGTCTAAGAGAGGCTCCTTCCGGGGATTGCAGTGTTCTGGCCGATCACTATCTTAAAGAAATCTGACCTGCCGATACCAATTTTTACTTAGAATTGACTCACAACTTCGATGTACCAATTTTGTTTTATTGGAAAATAAAACAACAACACCTATACTGCAATACAAACTTTTTTAACTGCACAAGCTGGTTTTTTAAAAATAGATGAAAAGCATTGAGCATTGCTGTCCACATCACAAAAATCTCAGGTAAGCAGTCAGCCTGTCAGCAATAGCCAGGAAGACTAGTTAACCCGTCAGAGGAACCGGGAGGACTAGTTAACCCGTCAGAGGAACCGGGAGGACTAGTTAACCCGTCAGCAGGAACCAGGAAGACTAGTTAACCCGTCAGCAGGAACCGGGAAGACTAGTTAACCCGTCAGCAGGAACCAGGAAGACTAGTTAACCCGTCAGCAGGAACCGGGAGGCCTAGTTAACCCGTCAGAGGAACCGGGAGGACTAGTTAACCCGTCAGAGGAACCGGGAGGAAAAGAAGGTTTTTATCTGAAGCACATGCGAGCAGACGTACCGTGAGGCAGGCTGGATGGACGATCTGAGCACAGTTGGAGCACTCCATCAGAGTCAGGGACGGATCCCCGGTCTCCTCCTGGTTCGGCTCCTTGCAGATTTCACAGACTGCAGACAGAGGAAGGCCCGGCTGGGCGAGAAGGACAGAGAGACGAATAATTAGTCCGTTTATTACTAAACAGTAATCTGAGTTCAGCTGTTCAGTCATATGCATTACATAAAAACACCCCAAACACTCCTGGTTCCAGCTGAACCTGAGCCAGGTTTTCTCTATAGAGCTGGACAAATTCTCCACATGCTTGCTGGTGACCTGGAGGCATCATCGCAGACTGTCAGCCATCGCTCGGTTTGATGTTCGTTCGGTAAGCAGCAAACCTGATGAACTTGCTGGGCATGATTGTGACGTCAGACAGATCAACCTTGTATGTCTGACGGAAACTTAAGCGTCTGAGGGCGACTAAGGGCCACACTTCATCACATATGGGAACAAGTGTGCAGGTTGCATTAGGAGATACTGACTGTGTCTACGGACACCGTTATCCTTGGAAATGTTCCCGGCCCGAATGATGAAGCAGCAGGAAGCTATAACAACGCATTTCTCACTCTTCATACCAGCACGTTTTTATTTTTGGGATTTTAACTCCTGGAATCTGTCTACATGTCAACATTCAAATAATATGTAGATTTCCCTAAAAGTTTAAAGCCCCAGTGTGTAATAACTTACTGATAACCTCGCCGTTTCAGAGCGTTGCTACCACTACGGAGGCTGTGGGGGGTCATGAATGTGAAAACATCAACATTTTGCAGAAGTTGGAGATCGGTACAGGACAATGTAATTCTGTTTTCTTACTGATGCCAATAAGCTACTGTTACCATGTTTACATTAATAGCTAATCCTTATAGCTAACGTCATCACGTTTTCATGAGACGTGTATGAATCAATGGATGATAAATCAGATTGGCTCAGACTGCTGATGTCATGAACTGGATCTATATAAATAAAGTTGAATTGAATTGAAGTATGGTTTGAGTTTCTCTGGCTAAAGGTCCCTTCAGAATGTCCTTTATTCAAAAACCTAATTCACGAACATGCACCTGATCTTCCTTACGCTACCTCATTTTAATGTTGTTTCTTCTGTTTTAGATACCTTTATTTGTTTCCATTCATTGCACCAGTTGTGGTGGTGAGAGGTGATGTGATGGCAATCATTTTTATCGTTTTGGTGCGCTACGATCATTTACATGTAGCAAAAATCCTGCTACACAATCATGCATTTCGCAAAAACAATAGTCAAAATGACGTTGGGGAGTTTTGAGTAGTACAGTGATTTATGAGAAAAAGAAATCCTCAAAATCATAGATAAATTGACTTTCTAGCAGTTTTTTATGTGGACATTTTCGTAAACAAAGATCAACAGAGGGAGTAAATTTGAGGATGGAGTGAACAGAGAGTTATCATTAAACTGTACAAAAAAAGAAAGATGAAACTGCATCCTTACGGAGAGACACTGACGCAGCACACAGGTCTGCTTGAGCTTCCCCGGTCCTCCGAACTTCTTCATGTCCCTGCAGAAGTTACAGTCTCCACACTCTGGCCTCATGCAGGCCTCACATCGCTTACATCTGCAGGAGACACCAGGGCAGTGAGTGAACGACGGCTGAGACACAGAGCACTGCTGGTAAGAACCAGAGGACCGTTTACCTGACCCTGCGCCGCCTCAGCACAGACATGGAGGACGCTGGTTTCTGGGGCCGTGGGACGATGGGCGTGGTGGCCAGTTTGGGCCGAGGGGGAGGTGGAGGAGGAGGAGGCGGCTGATACCACGAGGGCTGATGGAGATAAATTCAAGCAGCAGTAAATCCAACATTCAGAAATCTGTTCTGGTTCCACCACAGGAACCAAGCTCAGTCATCACGGCAACAGCATCTTTACTGCAGGGAGGGAAGACGGCTCACCCTTTTCGGCCATGAGACGATGGGCTTCCCGGTGTAGGACAGCTTGGGACTGTCGTTCGCATGTTCCTTCAGTAGAGCCTGCAGGAAGGAGCCGCGTTACAAACCAGTCAGTGAGTCATCAGTCAGTCATTTAGTAGCTCAGAAGGGGATTGATGGAAGACTCTTTTCCATGCAGTCTGTTGGTTTCCTTACATCGGCTATTTGTTTTTAATTGGCTAGTATGTATATATGTATGAATGTGTGACAGTCAGATTACTTTAACTGTTATGAATTGGCACTATACAAATAAAGTTGAATTGAACTGAATTTATGATTCATCAATCACTTATCAGTCATCAATCAATGATGGATCAATCAGACTGACAGACCTTGATGTGAGACACGAGGGCCGAGCCGTTCTGGATTCCTGCTGGGACACACTTCTTATTAGAGGGCAGCGCCTCCAGCTTCCCCAGCAGGTTCCACAGACCCTCCAGCTCCAGGGGGGTCAGGTGGACCTGGGCTGGAGGTGTGTCCGACTCTTCCTCCCAGTCATCCTCATCTTCGTCCTCATCCTCCTCGTCTTCATCATCATCATCATCATCATCATCCTGCTGCTGCTCACTGGCTGCTTCTGAGCCAGAAGGACGCTTCAGACCTGGAGACAGTAAAGCTGGGCATACACTGTGCGATTTTTGGCACATTTTGTGCCAATTTTCCAGTCGCACGACAAAGTTCACGGAACGGCCCGAATTTCGGCTCAATCGTGGGTCGTGCAGTCTACATGAGATCACGAGCCGCGATCAGCTCCTCACGACCAGCTCCCGATCAGAAATCGTGGAGAAATTGTCGTGAGAAAGTTGGGGCAGGGCTACATGCGATTGGCCTCAAATTCAGATTGTGCATGCACCCGCTTAAATTGCAGACAATTATTCTCTGAAATATCTAGAATTTGAACACATTATGAGACAAAAAAACAACAGTCGTTAGTGCTTCAGCTCAATTAGCAGGAATTTCAGACTCACTATTAATGTAAACTTCGTCAGGGCCTCATGTACTAAGCGTTCGTACGCACAAAAATGTTGCGTGCCATCACGTGATGACGTTATCGTGGAAATGTGGGGTGCTTCAAGTCAACTTCATAGCTGCGTACGAACATTTCTACACTCACTGATGCTTTGGCGGCACTTAGAGGCGACGCTGTGAAACGGTTTTAATACATAAATGTGGAAACAAAACGTCCCCAGACTGAGTGCTGTCATCATCAGAGATGCACAATCAATCAACACTAATGAACAATCAACTAATCTGCGTCTGCGATGTGCATAAAAAGTGCAAATGGGTGCAGAAAAAATGCTGTTTAAAGCAGGCAGCTTTATCGGTGTTAGAAGACAGAGGAAATGATGCGATATGCAGTAAGCAGGATGATTTAGATGGGGGTGTGTGTGTGTGTAGGTGATTGAGGTGTGTGTGTGTTTTTGTGGATGAGCGTGTGTATGAGGTGCGGCTGTGGAGGTGTGTGTATGTTTAAGTGCGTGCGTATGAATGTGCAGAGGTGTGTGTGCATGC
>JAVQJG010252880.1:0-75792 GCA_036024015.1 Craterocephalus amniculus | reverse complement strand
CCATTGCTACACAAGTGGTAACCATGGCTATATAGACACTGCGCTTCGTACTAATTAATATTTCAACACAACGGAACGCTTTCCACACTACACTTGCAGTAATCTCTACGCTAAAGACTACCAAGCTTGCCTACCAATATGGAGACGTAAACAAACAAGACGCGTGGTTTTGTGACGTAGCTGCAAATCCTCAATAAGCAGCCTTTCGTAGATGGAGAAATCCACTAACACTTTAACGTCATCTTTTCTGAACTTTCAACTGCAATCTCTGCTGTTCAATTGTCTCTACACTGCTGCTACCAGCCAGAGCTTCTCATTGGCCCAATTCTATCACAGCTGCTTAAGTTTTCCCAACAACGGTCTAGTTCCATCAAACCCAATAAATGATCAAAATTTCCTTGCATAAATGAACAAGCCCTCATTACATGTATTATTATGCATTAGTTCTCAAATACCTGATTTTTAAAGGTATCTTGTCAAGTCACATTATGAAACAGAGTTTTTGGTAACACTTTATTTGAAGCCGACATTATAATGCATTATGACAGCATTTTAATGCATTATAATGCATTTATAATCCGTCATAAATACAATTATAAACATATTGTTTTATTATGCACTATAGCAACAGTTATATAACATTATTCTGCAACTTATAATTAATTATAATGACTCATTCTATGGATGCTCTTGAGTACTTATGATCATCACGTCCACTATGGTTTATGAAGTATAATGTATAATAATGCACTCTTCAGTGATTACTTACACATTCTGATTACCTATATGAACAACTCAAGTCAACCCTAGTAGTGACTAGGCTATTATGTTATAAAAGCCTATGTGGTCTCTTGAGTCATCATTGTATGTGTTCAGTAAAGTAATAGACATATGGTTTGATTAAAATATCAAAAAGTAAGTACTCAAATACTTAAGTACTCAACTTATAATTAATTATAAGTTGCAGAATAATGTTATATAACTGTTTCTATAGTGCATCATAAAACATTGTTTGTTTTATTTGAGATGATTTTTATGAGACATTATAAATGCATTATAATGCATTATAAATGTGGGCTTCAAATAAAGTGTTACCAAGTATTTTTATAATGAATGAAGTCTAATGTCCTTCCTTCCATCTAACTAACTAAATCGATGATTCGCTCTTGCAGTAATTTTTTTATTTTCTCTTCATAAACAGGGAAACGAGAGGAGAATTAGAAGTAGAGCTCTGCAGTGGAGCCACATGTGCTGCTGTTCATTTGTCAGCATTGAAGCCGGACTTTTCTTTTTTCTTTTCTGAGGACTGAATTTGTGTTCGCGTGTTTGCAGGCCTGTGGTTTAGTGAAGAACTTGGCTCTGATGACACACATCACCACCGACATGGAGGACGGCCCCATCATCAAACTGGCCTTTAACCTGGGAGTCGAGGACGTCAACCTGCTGTGCGGAGAGGAGCTGTCCTACCCCAGCGTCTTCCTCGTCTTCCTCAATGGTAAACCTGCTGCCCCAGAAGAGCCCAAAGCATGAAAACGGACTGAATGAACACAGGCTGCCGCTGCTTCAGATCACTTGAAAAGAACGTGTAATCCTGCCGGTTCTGAATGCTTGTTTACGCACATGAAGGGGGAAATATTCTGTTTAGTTTATTGGAGGTAATTTTGCATTTTGCACGGAAGCTGATAAGTCTTTAATTTCATGGCAGCTGTAGGTTTTATTCTTGAGTCGAAACTTGGCCCTTTAATTACTGTATATGTTTGTCTGAGCACTGATAACTGTCAAATTATATTAGCTGCCATACTATTTAATTAGTTGCTAGCAGCAGGTGTCAAAGCCCTTCAGAGTGCGTTCAGTGTGAATGTGCCCTCACACAGAGGCAGAGCACAGACTCGCCTCTGTTCTCCTCTCGTTTGTCTGTCAGACCTGATATGAACAAACCCCTGCAGGCATTTTAAGCTCTGCTTTGTCCAAGTGTTGAGGTTTTTTTCTTTTTAGAGTTCCAGTCTGGATTTTTATGAGAAATCGGCTGAAATTAAAAGTTTTTTTCTTTGTTTTTTTACATTTTAAAGTGTGCTGGATATTTTAAAATGTAATTATCTGGGGTGTCAAGATAAAAACGTCAGTTTTTGTTTAATTTAGCCCCATCTGAATAATTACCCGACTTCTTGCCTTCCTCTGTGATGTTCCCAGGTAACATACTGGGTGTGATCAGAGACCATCATAAGCTGGTCAACACTTTCAGACTCATGCGACGAGCAGGTTTCATCAACGAGTTTGTGTCCATCTCCACCAATATGACCGACCGCTGCGTTTACATTTCATCAGATGGAGGACGACTCTGCAGGTGGAGTTTAGAGAAGACATTTTTTTTTTGCATTTCTCCTTTCTGTTCAGACAGAAAATAAAAAAGTAAAACGTTCTTCTGTTGGTTAACATGGTTTTGCTGTTTTCTGTCTCCCGTCCAGGCCGTACATCATAGTGAAGAAGGGACAGCCGATGGTGAAAAACAAACACATTGAGGATCTTTCTCAGGGCTACAGGTGAGGCTGAGAGGCAGGAAAACCAGCATAAAGCTGCCTTTGAACATGAAAAGCATTCCTGAAATGTTCTCTGTGCTTTCTGGAGTGTGAGTATCCAAACGTTTGCAGCATTTTAGTAAAATGACCTGTTTATCTTCTGGATCATTTCAGGCAGACTCACTGACCTGCATGCTCCTTTTAAATTAAAATTTTGTAGGCAACTCAAAGTGCTTTACATATTAAAAACAATGCATACATGAAATAATAAAATAACAGCCTTCGCACAACAAATACAAGAACAGACACACACAAAAAGCATCTCATTGGTTCAACAAAATCCATGAATCTGGTATCTTACAGCCAAAGTTTGCACAATTTTTAACTAAACATCTACCGCTGAGATAATGGAAAGAAAAACTCAGGTCCCCCTGAGAATTTAAGCTTTAACTTCTGAAGCACTTAATTTTGATTTTAGCATTTTTTTCCCATCATATGTTTAGAAAATATTTTAAAAAGTCTGAACCCACAACCGTCTCTTCAAACTCCAGAAAATGTATGATTGCCAGATATGAAAAGGGTGAATTTGAGATATTTCTTCTAGAAAATTCTACAGATCCTGGTGAAAATAGTTCCTGTTTGACTTTTCATCCATCTGTTTTAGATTGATCATTTCATTTTGACCTGGAATAACATGGAAAATAAGTTAAAACTGTCATGTCTAATAACTTTGGGACAATACAAGTCAATTTTAAAGGACAGATAGACAAAATCTCTTGGCTCTTGCAACTGCTAAAGTGCTGTTTGCAGAGCGTTTTGTTGAATTGTAAATTTAGTGTTTAAATGTGTACTCTTGGTTTGATTGTTATTTTGTTATTGTTATTTCTTTATTTTGCACATTGAAATTAAAACAACACAAGATATTAAAAGATGGATAAAAGTGCAGGAGAGAGGCAGAAAGCCAAAAAAGTCATTGTATGTTTTATGTTTATGTTTTATGTCATTGGTTTTATGTTATTGATTTTATGCTGCTGTTTTGGTCACTCTTGAAAAATATTTTTTTTAAATCTCAATGAGTTTTATTACCGGTTAAATAAAGGTTAATACTACTACTACACCAGATTTGATCATTTCTGACATTTTTCCAGAACCTTCGAGGACTTCCTGCATGAAGGCCTGGTGGAGTACCTGGATGTGAACGAGGAGAACGACTGTCAGATCGCCCTTTATGAACACATGATTAACAGGTGGGTGGTGCTTTCCATCAGGCCTGCGTTAAAGAGAGACCCTTCTCGTTTACGTCAATCATTTTACTTCTTTCCCCAGGGACACCACACACTTGGAGATCGAGCCCTTCACGCTGCTTGGAGTGTGCGCCGGCCTTATCCCCTACCCCCACCACAACCAGTCCCCCAGGAACACATACCAGTGCGCTATGGGCAAGCAGGCCATGGGTAAGGCCGAGCTGCTAGTCATACCTCCAAATTCACACTTGCAGTGTTTCAGTCTTAAACGTCCCTTAAGCCTCCTAAATCTGCACTTTGGAGTTTTATTTGCAGGAGTTAAAATCGCACAAACGGCCATTAGAAAAACAAACATTATGAAAGCGAGTAGCCTGCTGGTTCCGCTCCCCCGAAAAACTCTGCTCCTGCGCTACTTCGTGTCAGAATACATCTGAATGTGTGACTGAGTGTTTGTCTCATGTGTGTGTCGGTCAGATTGTGTATGCGCATGGACATCAAACATGGGGCGCTTGCGTAGGCCGTCCATTGTGCCGTGTGTGCAGAGGCCCTTTCCCTGCCAGTCACCCAGAGTGTCATTAGCAATTCATTGTGTCTGCTTCTGGCTGTGCTCGGGGGGTCAGTGTGCTCAGCTGCAAAAGACCACAGAGCGCGCACCCGCAGCTCCTTGGTAACCAAAACTTCCCGAAACAGCCTTGCTAATATTCGTAAGAGCCACAGTCAACCCCCCGCCCCGATGCGTCACCCCCCCCTTCTTTACAAAAACACTGACTGGAACTATATTTGGCCCAATATCCTCTGTCTTGTCTGTTTTGTATAGACGAGCCTATACATGTGTAAATCTGGTTGTGTGGCCTGAGCCTATTGTGGACGACTCTGCGCTTGTAGCCTGATTGTGAGGTAATAACATCTGACAAATGCAAGGCTTCCAGGGAGGCATAACCCCCCCCTCCACCCGGGCCTCCTCTGCTTTGACACAAACCAATCCCACCCAAACCGGAAGATTTAACACCTGTAATCTACCAATAAATGATTAATTGATGATTACGTTAATGTTTCATGTTTTAATCCCCTCCAGGAACGATCGGCTACAACCAGAGGAACCGCATCGACACGCTGATGTACCTGCTGGCGTATCCTCAGAGGCCGATGGTCAAAACCAAAACCATCGAACTGATTGACTTTGAGAAGCTGCCGGCTGGTCAGAACGCCACCGTAGCCGTGATGAGCTACAGCGGCTACGATATTGAGGACGCTCTGGTCCTCAACAAAGCCTCACTGGACAGAGGTGAGTTGATCCATTTCTGTCAATACTTTTATGTATTTGCTGATTTGACTGTCAAAATGTTCTTTCAGGATTCGGTCGCTGCCTTGTTTACAAAAATACCAAATGTACGCTGCGGCGGTACACCAACCAGACCTTTGACAAAGTCATGGGTCCAATGTTGGACGCTGCCACACGTAAACCCGTCTGGAGACACAACATCCTGGATGCTGACGGCATCTGCTCTCCCGGTGAGTTACGGCAGGAAGTCCAGGTTGTGGACAGAAAGATTTCTTTTCCTCGTTATTCTCTTGATGAGAAGTTTTACCTGCGATGCAAAGATATAAAAAACCCTGTTTACTAATTAAAGTAACATAATTCAAGTTCAGAGATGTTTATCCATAAATTTATTAACGAAAGAACTGAAAACAAGTAAAAATCACTGGTACTTGATAAAATTCAATTACTTATTTAGGATTATTTAATAACTGATTAACAACCACATTTGTAGATTTAAAATATTGTTAATTAGGCACCATCAGTCTTTCTGTCGTTTCAAGTCTTTTATGACTTGTTTGTTTTTTTGTTTCCTGATTCGATTTAAAATTGCAATTTTCCGATATTGGCAATTTTTGGGATTTTTGGTTTGCTTTTTTTTTTTTGCTATTTTTTTTTTATTATCAGGAATCGTGTTTACCATAAAAACTGAGTACCACATGTGAGTCAGTTTTAAAAATTAATTTTAGATTTTTTAAAGATGTATTTTTATTTTCAAAAAAAGAAAAAAATAAGTAAAGTAAAAAATAGATTTAAAAAAAATTTTTTTAATGAAAAAAGAAATTCATTTAAAAATTGTGAATAATTTTTTTTTTTCCCACCTCAAGACCACCAACACTGGAAAAAGTGGTGGTCAGCTCAGGGATGGGATGCCCCCTCCCTCGCAGGAGCCCTATTGATAGATTGATCGATTGATTGCTTACTTTCTGAAAGGTTTTCTGTATGAATCAGAAAAGACTGAGAAATACAGTAGATCCATTTATTATGACCTGTTTGATGCATTTTATTGAGCTCCTCTAACTTGAAAAAAGAAAGTAGATTCACTTGCAGAATTTCATTAAGTGACTTGAATTGTTTCCAGACTATAAAGCGAGTTCTCCATAAGCATCTCTATACACTCACTGAACAAAGTTAGACCTCATGGGCAAAGAGGACACCACTGCTGAAAGAAAGACTCCTGCAGATAAGCCGAGCACTTCGAAGGTTCAACATATTAGTTTATTTATTGGCCATAAAACATTGGTGGAGGTTCATTTGTGGCACTTATGATATGAAAGACTTTGGATCTATCAAGAGAGTAATCATTAAGATTATCAAGTTATTTTTTAGCTGAACTGAAGTCCAAACAACCGACCCAACACCACAATAAAACAATGAAATGTACTTCAGCCCTCTGAGGAGACGTTGCAGGAAGGAAAGAAAATATAAGAGCAAAGTTTACGTAGTTATTTTTTACTTCTTCGTTCATTTTTATTCTTCTTAAACAACTTTAGTTGAAGGTGTCAGTAATTCTGGACTTTCATAGATAAATCTCCCATTTGTTGGGATTTTATTTAAAAAGTGAAGAAGCCAAGTGCGGTCGGGGTAAAACACTTCATGACGCTTTAATCAGGTTTAAATTTTGCAAAGATAAAAAATATTTGCAGTGCATATTATCATAGGTCCACAGTTGTCCCTGATCCCTGACTCATATTTTGAGTAGCAGTTTAATAACGTGTAAAATCTAAGCATCTAAAAGGCTTTTTCTCTGTTCACTGTTTGTGTGGCTCAGGTGAGAGAGTAGAGAACAAGCAGGTGCTGATTAACAAATCTATGCCAACCGTCACCCAGACGCCACTGGAGGGCAGTGCCCAGCCAGGCCAGCCCCAGTACCGAGATGTGCCCATCAGGTGAGAGCCTTTCCCCACTGCACCGTGTCACTTTTCAGGGTTTATTTCACAGCTTCAACATGCATAAAAAAAACCACAATGCTGCTCTGTGTTTGCAGCTATAAGGGCTCGACAGACTCGTACATCGAAAAGGTCATGATATCATCCAACGCTGAAGACGCCTTCCTCATCAAGATCCTCCTGAGGCAGACCAGGAGACCAGAGATAGGAGATAAATTCAGCAGTCGGCATGGACAGAAAGGTTGGAAGCCGCAGAGCTGCATTAATAATCGAGTCTCAGGCCGGCGAAGCTAGAAGATCTCTGCTCAGGAGCATTTGTTGAGTCACGTCCCAGTGGCTGAAGCTGTCACTGTCCCTCCGTCCTCATCTTTCAAGAGCTCCTTTCAATTAATTGGCTCTTTGTCCTGTGCCAGACTATGCAAATTTATTACACCCCAGCAGTGTTCTGCTTCTACTGGGGGAGAAAAAGTGTTTACAACCTTCATTGTTTTGCAGCACCTCCCCTATAGAGGGCTTGTATGATGTTTTAATCAAAAAGCTAACTGGCGCCATGCATAATTTACTCTCTTCATTAACACGGTCAGCACAGCGCGGGACAATGTCTTCTGTCTCGGATCGTGACGAAGAGAGGGGTCGCCGCCGGGTTATCTGGATGCAAAGACCCAGATGTGCAACCGATGGGCAGCTGGATTTAAATCGGGCTGCACTGAGGTGTTTCAGCTGCAGAAAACGTATTAAAAGTTGATTCTTGCTCCTTTAAGGTTGCATCTGCTCATCAAAGTGGGCAAATTTTTCTCTACCTTTTAGCGAATCCGGAGTCAACACAGATTATTTAATTAGAAATTAATTTGGCTGCATTGATGGATCTCCCAGCTTTCCATGACTTCTTTCATACGTCCTGGTCAGCAGAGCAGAATAAGTTAATTATTTACCGGCCTCACACACACACACACACACACACACACACACACACACACAGCTGTGGAGGTTTGGGGGGGTTGCAGGGTTTGTCGGTATTAGGGCCCCATTGTGCGAGCCGTCAGTGTGGAGCTGTATGAGCTGTGATGGAGGGGCTCTGGACCCTTGCTGTTGTCTTTCCTTTCTCTGCTGATTTCATGCCTCTTTTATCATTCACTTTCACACAAAACAAACAACACCAAGGATGTCTGCTGTTGGACCCAGTGTCTCTCTCTCTCTCTCTCTCTCTCTCTCTCTCTCTCTCTCTGTATCTTTCTGTTTTAACTTCTCCAACATTTTCCACTTCTTTCCATCTCCTCTCACGCTGCCTTTGCTCTGATATTCAGCGTCCTCCTTTGCTCCTTTCCTTTCTTTTGATTTTCTTCTGGCCCTGCCTTACTCGCCTTTTCTCTTTCCTTTCACCTTCTTCCTGCTGTTGGATGACTTTCCATTAAAACCGCCGCACTTGTTCCCAGTCAACATCCTGTTGCGACATCCTGGACGGCATCAGCAGTCGACTGCAGCGCTGACCGCTCGGCTAATAGCGAATTTTTCCCACGTACACATTCAGCTTCTCCTCTCCAGCTGATCCCTTCCACTTCCTCTGAGTTGAACTGAAAGTCATGGGTGTGTAATCCTGGTCTCCCTGTCCAGCTAAGCACCTTTCTCCACTTCCTGCTCTCCTTCTCTTCTCTCCTTTCTCTTTTTTTTCATTTGCAAATGGGTCTACAATCTGTTTACCCTGGCCAAGGAAGAGTGCTTCGGCCCCTCGGCAAACATTTGCCCTCGCACTTAAACTCCCGGCTACCGGAGAGCTCGTCCCCCCACATCATACGAGTCAAAGGAGGACCCTATCAGTGCACATGAGTATGGAAATGTCACGATCTGCAAGCAGTTACACACAGAGATCCCAGCACAAACGTGGACAACAGTTTAGAGGAGAAACTAAACATTACTTTTCCTGTTTTATTAACTTTAATCGCAGTATTGTTTAGTCTGTGCGCTGAAGAAAAATATGCTTAACCTTTTCTGAGAGAAGTCTACCTAAAGTGTGTAAGAAAACACAACACTGCAAGACGGAGTGCAGGAGAAAATGTAGGAGAAAAGCACAGAAAATGCAACAACAAAAACACGACTGCATTGTTCAAACCGCAACACAAGACAACAAATCAGAAATGGGGACAAGAAAACTCCAGTAAAATCACAACAAACTGTAAAACACTAAATGCATCCAGGGGAAGTTCTCATGGTCCACGTTTTATCAAAAATGTCCGAAAGGTTCCAGTAAAAAGAACCAAAGACCGAAACCTTCAGATGCTCAAATACAACAGAAACATGGAGCCATGAGTCACCTGCAGTTTCTGATAAACACGCTCATTCTTTTTTATTCTCATTATTTTTATGCAATTCACTGCTTTTCCATGTCCTGTGCATTGACATGATGCTTTGTGTGTGTTTCTGTGTGTGTGTGTTGCTTTTAGGTGTTTGCGGCCTCATCGTGCCACAGGAGGACATGCCGTTCTGTGACACCGGCATCTGTCCCGACATCATCATGAACCCTCACGGCTACCCGTCCAGAATGACTGTACGACTCCTCACAGCTGAATCTCTGGCAGCAAACACTTATTTTTATTTTAACCGTTTTAGTTCTCCTCATTCAGATCAGGGCTGGGCCAAATGATTAAATTCACCGGAAGTTTATTTTCTCTGCTAAGTTTCATCTTTAAAACTAAAAGGTGAACTTTAGATGCTCAAAGTGGCTTCAGATACTTTTTAGGCAGCTGATTAATAAATAAACTAATAATTTCTCTTCTTCATGAAGTGAGAATTTTCTTATTTTCTTAAAAAATGTGGTCATTTGACCCAGGTCCTGTTTTTATCTTGTTCCTTTGGCCGAGTCCATCCTGATTCCCTTCTGTCGCTCTTCTTAAGTTTGCGTCACCTCTTCTGAGACCAAACCCTCATTATCGGCGCTCCTCTCCTCTCCGGGTTATCGTTGGCTTCCAGAGCACACGTCCATTGATGCCATTAAGCGGCAATCTTATTGACAAACTGATATTTGTTTTTGCGGAGACAGCTGCCAGTAGCGTGTGGAAGTTTTATCAAGTGCGCCCAGCGCATCTGAGCTGCAGGACGTTGCTGAACGACGCGAGTCTTGGCCCCGTTTCTGGCCGCTTATTGTCCCCCCGCACTGTAAAAACCTGACGGATCTTTACTGCTGAAGTTGTCAGTGTGTTTGCGAGCTGCGGTTGCCATGACAAGACTCTGAAATGTTTGGCTCGGGAGGATGTTTCTGTGGTCTGAGAGTGATATGAGAGTAGGTGTTTCCTTTTATGTGACGAGGTCAGGGGTCCTGTGGGTGCAGCCTCTGAAGAATTGCTGAAATCAGTCATCCGAGGACTGCTCTCCCCACCCTGAGGGGGGGGGTACATGTGTAATCTGTGCTTACCCACAATATGAAGATTTGCTGCCAAGACAGGATGTAAATTACTTAAAGATGTTTGTGATGATGGGAGTTTTTCTGGATCTGATCAGGTGGGAAAGTTGATTGAACTGCTGGCCGGGAAGGCGGGTGTCCTGACGGGACGCTTCCACTACGGTACGGCCTTCGGAGGCAGCAAGGTGAAGGATGTGTGTGAGGATCTAATCCGGTGTGGATACAACTACCAGGGCAAGGACTATGTCACCTCGGGAATTACTGGGTAATAAACAAACAAAAACACCTTTTTTTTCACACATATCACATTACTGGATAACTTTTTTTTAAACTATTCATAAACAGGAGTTTCAGCAGGTTGTCTGCCTTCTCTCACCTCACGAGACAAGAAATTAGGGCTGGGAAAATCGAGTTGAAAAAATTGAATATCAGGATTTTTTATTTCACATTCTAAAATAGTTTTTTTTTTGTAAAAAAAAAAACAAATATCGGGATTTTTTATTTCACAGTTTTAAAAAAAGTATTTCTTTGTTAAAAAAATCAAATAATTGCAGAAGGTTTTTTATTTTTAATTTCATTTTTATTATTTTTATTTATTTTCTACTTGTATTGTCGGGCATTATAGTAGCAGAATGTGGGTCTGGATGTTGTGTTGTTTTTTCCTAATTGAAATTAGGTTAAAAAAATATAGCAATAACATTTTTTGTAACATTTTTTCTTTTTCTTCACAAAAATCTGCTATATTGAACAATCATGAGGATCGCAATTTAAATCCAATCAGCACCCAAAAAATCGTAAAGGAATCGAATTGGGAGGAAAGCATATCATTCGAGTCCTACAAGAAATACATCTTGATGTTTTAAAAAGAATTTGATAGAATAAATCACACCATCGCTAAGTCTGAAGTTTGTTTAAACTTTTTTTTTCTTGAGGCAAGATGAAATCTCTTTTGATAAACGTGCAGTTTGTTTTGGTTTTTTTCTCCAAATTTGCCACCCAAAAGCAGACGCCATTTTATCATACATTCATTTTGATCTGAAAATGAACCTTGTGAGAAAAAACACCTAAAAGCATTTTGTCCTGGTCTGTAAATGAATCCCATTGAGTTAACTGGTGGGGCTGATAAGCATAAAAAGTTCCACAGATGTTCTTTTCATTTCAAACTCCTCTCACTGCTTATTACTCTCTTTATTTCAGTGTTCAGATGTTGTGGATGCAGTTATAACCGGTTTGGCGCTGTGTTTTCCTCAGAGAACCCCTGGAGGCGTACATCTACTTTGGGCCGGTTTACTATCAGAAGCTGAAGCACATGGTTCTTGACAAAATGCACGCCAGAGCCCGCGGACCCAGAGCGGTGCTCACCAGGTAAAACCGTGTTTTCCCGCGGATGTTGACCTTCGACTCTCTGTCAGTTTTAGGATTTGTGTTAGAATAAGCTCCACGGGTGTGATATGAAGCTTTTAGGTGAACGCTGGGGTGACGGCAGCTCTGCATCTGCTCTGACGCTAACAGGCAGCCGACAGAGGGCCGCTCCAGAGACGGAGGTCTGCGTCTGGGCGAGATGGAGCGCGACTGTCTGATTGGCTACGGAGCGAGCATGCTGCTGCTGGAGCGTCTCATGATTTCCAGCGACGCCTTCGAGGTGGACGTGTGTGGCCAGTGCGGCCTGTTGGGCTACTCTGGGTGGTAAGTTAGCAGATTAAAGGGTGAATCTTCCAGATTGTTGCTCAGAGACCAATACCAAGTGTAACATGTTAAAAAAAGAGGCTTCGTGTTGCACATCTGGAGCCAGTTGATGTTCGACATGATCATTTTGGGATCAGTTCAGCGAACTCATCTGGTCTTTGTCCGTTTCTGTCCTCCAGGTGTCACTACTGTAAGTCTTCCTGTCACGTGTCCTCGCTGCGAATCCCGTACGCCTGCAAGCTGCTGTTCCAGGAGCTGCAGTCCATGAACGTCATCCCTCGCCTCAAGCTGTCGCGTTACAATGAGTGAGCAGGACAGGGACAGAATCGGTCTGTGTGAGTCAAAGCTTTCAGGTCCGAGTGGACAGGTTTGGATAAACATTTGAGGTTTAAGTGAGTGAACGAACCCTGGAATGAGTCAGGATTGTTTTTGTTAGAAAAATGGGAACAATGAAGATTTCATTAGTTTTTTTTCTGTTTGCATTTTATCTTGACCTTTCTTGTAGTTGTTCTCCTTTATGTACATAATAAATACAAAAGAATGAGTTCACTGTCTGCAGATTGTGTTGTGCAATTTAATGTGTTTCTTTTTACTTAATTACGAATATGAAAAAGAGCTCCGGGCACCGGATGTCCTGCAGCTTGAAGTCATCGTCTTTGTCTTTGTCCCAGTCTGCAGGTCCATGTCATCCCCTTTCTGTCATTAATGCTGAAGAAATGTCTGAAAAGGAGAATCCTGAAGTCAAAATAAATCTGATCAACATGACGACATATGGAAAAGCAGAACACATCAGAAATGCTTCCTCGAATAGTTAGCTGTTGTCCTTTAATCATACACACTTTTCTTAAAAATATGAGAAAGCTGAGGTTACATGAAGGGATCATTCACACATTAAAGTACTTTGAGATTTTGATGATGTCGAATCAGAGACAGTAAGGTTCCTTTCTTGTCTTTTAGAAGCTGCTTGTGTCTTTTTGCTCTCCCAAATTGTTTGACCAAACCCATAAAATCTTAAGGTAGCTGTTACAAAATAATGAGAATCAATAAATCTTCATATTTCCAAACTTGGAACCTGAACGTTCTTTTATCAACACACAAATTTGGGCATTTCTGGAAATCACAGCTGAATGCAAAACATGAATGAAATTTGTGTTGCACTGTCAGAAAAACATGACAAAAAATACCACAAAGGGTGCAAAAAACATAGAAGAAAGCTGGAAAACAACAAACTTTGGAGCTTTTCAGAAAACAATAAAAGAGAGAAAGATTTGAAGATGTGACAAAGTGGACAGAAAGTAAAGAAAAAACTAATATTACTTGTAAATAACTTGTTTTGTTTTGTTCTTAACCCTATAAAGCCAAACATTTCTTGGTTGATTCATACAGTGTGAGACTTTTTGCATCAAATTATGGTAAAATCTTTGCTCGTAACCCTGCAGGATGCAACATGATACTTGTCTTCTGCTCCCTAATGCACACCAGGAAGCAGAGGACTGCACTACAATAATTTTGACTTGTCACACTGTAATAAATGATAGATGTACAAAAAAAGTTAAAGTGCCAAATAAAGAGTTAAATTTTTTTTTTAAAGCACTTTTTTAAAGGGTTAAATACATTTATCCCTTTATGAAACTGTCATGAATTGCTTGTTTTTCCTTTTTATTTATGTACAATCAGCTGGGATAGAGGTTACTTCTTACAAGTGAATGTCATGTGACGCTGTGACCTCCAGGTGCTCGGTAACCACGCCGACAAACACAGCAGCCTCGCCCGGAGTCAGTAGGAAGAGAACTGCTTTGAGACGTATGGTTTCCTCTTTAAACTGCAGCCTTGATGCCACCAACACGTCGTGTGCAGCGTAAGCATACCCCCCACTCGCATGCACACACACAACTCAACTGGGGCCTTTTCACCAAACAAAAGCAGAACACATGCGTTTGTGTTGTGGTGTGTGATAATGGGAGGGATGGCAGAGGCTCTTTTGGTGGTTTGCACCTGTTCTATTTTATGAGGCTCTAATAAGAAGATAACAGAAGCAGGATGAGAGAAAGATATTTGCTATGGGGTGCGCAGGCTCCGCCTTCTTCTTTCTGGACTGAATCAGATCAACCTTTGAGCTCTCACTCTGCACACGCCGGCATTCAGGTGTTGCTTTAGTTTGTTTTGCATGATTTTGTGTTTTAAAATGTCTCATTCACGCTCTCCCTGAGCGTGAGCTTGTGTCTTTTGATGAAGCCGGCGCCCCATCCTGCTCCCTTGCCCAGGTGTCGGCGTAGGTGAGTATCAGCACCGGCGCCTGCGCACTGAAAGAGAAAGTCCTCCTTTGCCATCCGCGTCGCGGCGAGTAATTCAGCCATAATCCGGCTTTCTCCTCTCCCCTCTTCTTTCCCCTCTACTCTCCCCCTCTCCTGCGGTTCCATTCATATTCTAATCACAGCTTTCCCTTCTCCAGCTCTCAGGCACTCCATCAGAGCCCTCCCAGCTTCGGGCTTTGCACTTTTACTTCCCCCCTTTGTGACCGTTCCCTCTTCTCAGAAGCACACTAAAAATAAGGTTGCCACAGCAGAAAAGAGTGAGCGAAAGGAGCCAAGAACTCCACAGCAGAACATACGAGAGTGCATTTCTGACATGTCTGGTACGAATGCCACGCGGGTCAGCGCTGAGAAAGTTGACGCGTTGATGCTTTCATGGTGGAGCGGGGCCTGAATGTGGCAACAGGTGGATGCAGGATGTGAAAATTGGAGTTAAACGCAGAAGGAGTGGAGGGATGTATGTGTATTCGAAGCTCAGGGGTGTATAAAAACGTATTAAATACCATAATGGAGGACGGGGAGGCCACAGTGTTAGGACTGCGTAGATCTAAGCCTCTTTTTTTTTTCTTTTTTTTTTTCCTTGGTTGGGAGGGAGCTTTTCTTATTCAAAACAGCCCCACAAAAGACTTCCAGTGAGCCTTGCCACATCCCCATCTGACTTGGGGCCATTCATCAGCCTTCCAAGCCTATCAATGACATGTCCCCATCAGGGCTCCTATAAAATCAGCCCCTTTCCCATGAAACATCAGCAAACATTTTGACGGGTCTGGCTTTCCCCCCGCTGGATTTCTGGAGTCTCTGCTCCCTCCCCACCTCCACCTCCCCCCCCAATCCCCAGCTCCTTTCCACCCTTATTCCCACCTCCCCCCTCTCTCCTCCGCCAACACCACCCCTCTCTGGGCGAACCTCAGATCCTCAACATCTCCCGTGACGGGCAGTGGTCACGGAAACACAGAGCGAGACAAGGGGAGAGCGGCTGAGGAGGGGGAAACGTGCACCGAGCCATTTTCTTGGAGGAGCCAGCGTCGTTGATGGGAAGAGGATGCATTGCGGGCTGCTGGAGGAGCCTGATATGGATTCCACAGGTCAGTCCCGGTAAAGTCTGCATGTGCTCAGAAACGCCGCTGCTGCCGCTGCTAAAACTTTCTCTGGAGTTGTTCCCTGTCTGGATGTTTTTAACCTTTACAGTCTTTTTTTTTTCTTTTCTTTTTTTGTTCGTCACACGTTTATGGTAAGTGCTGTTATAAGACGCACTTGCTCAGTTATTTGTCTTGGATGAAGCTGTTGATCTAAAAGGGAGCAGGAATAGAAATAAAGTTCTGATCATGGTGCACCTACTCCTTATCTGGCTTTACAGAAGTTTTTTCATTTAGAAATGTTGATGAACAAGCGGATTAAAATCATTTGAACTAATAATAAGAATAAAGAAAAAAAAAGTTTGGGTGTCCACCTGTCATCCTGTAGATTTAGTAGAAATTTAATTAGTAGTAATTTAGTCCTGAATGTGTGTTGATAAATGAGCTAACATCCGTCTCACCTGTTGATCAAATTTAATCCAATTATTTAGATCCCCAACTTATCTGTTCTTGTGCTAAATGAAGCTTGAGCTGAGCCTCTGAGAAGAATTAGCTCCACTTCAGTGGATTTGCTTTTTTGTTTCCATCCTTTTTCTTTTCCTTTTTTTCTGTAAAAGAAAAAAGAGAAAATCTTAATGTAAAGATTAAAAAACTCAATGACACTGCTTATATTTTATTACATGAAAAAAAAAATGCAAATATTGTTTAACTTAGGAAAAAAGAACTAGAAATAATGTGAATTATAAGTTATGTTGTAGAGAAATAGTAGTTAACTAATCCAAAGTGTTTAAAAGTGAACTTTTTAGAGTAAAACTTCATCCAGACATCTTGACGGTTCTCAGCACGTGTGATGTGTGGGTCCTTCATCAATTTTAAACTTTTCATTATTCCTGCTCTAAATGACTTCCCCACCAATAGGCCATCCTGCCAGCAGCTGCTCCTGACAACAACTTGCCTCAGTTTACGTTGTCAGTTCATCTGTAGATCGAAAACTAAATCAAAGTAACTCACTTAAAAGTTAAATAAAACTAAGAGTTTCTGTTTAGTTGCAGTGTTTACAGGAAAATGCGTTTCGGCAACATGTGAAGGCACTTTTTCCAGGTTTGCTTTCTTTCTGTTTAGTTTTCATTTAGTACAAAATGTCTCACAAAGAAGAAACTGAGGCTTATTATCTTTTAAAAAAATGAAATTTAAGAAATCCTTTGGTGGGTGGAAATAGGTAAAACAATGTTAATAATAAATAAAGTCCTTTTTGTGGCATTAATGGACAACTAAATCCCCTTCTTGAAGCAAGAAAAATAATTTTGAATGGCTTTTTATCTTTATTGGGCTATTCCTACATGAAAGCTTCAGTGTTTTGCTGCTGCTCGTCCAAAGAAAGCACACCAGTTGAGCCATTTCTAAGTAGAAATTAAAACAGGACAATGGCCTCTATTCCACCAGACTGCTTCAGTAATGTGCACAGGCTCTTTTAAGCTAGTGTGTGTGCTCGTAGTCTGCAGAGAACAATGCTGGATTCCTGCCGTCCCGCTGAAAACATCTCAAATAGAGCCATGGCTGCACTGCTGCCCATACAATCGATTGTTGTCAGCTCACCCTGTCACATTAGTGACATTTTAAATGTTCTGTATGGACACTGTTTATGTTCTTACAACTCTGGCTCTTTTTTTGTGATGCTTCTTTTTTATGAAAGGACATTTTTTGTTTTAAAAAAAATGTGGTTGATTAAATAAACCAAAAATCAACTAACAATTGAGGAAAATGTGATTTAATCGACTCACTGTTAGTCTTAATTTTTCAATTGAGATTTCTTAGAAGAAAAAACATTTTTAGACCAAGTTTGCTCCTTTATGTCTTTTGATAGAGAGCTGGATTGAAAGGTGTCTCAATGAGAGTGAGAGCAAGCGATACTCGATCCACACGTCTCTGGGAAACATGTCCAACGACGAACGTAAGCAGGACAAATTCACTGAGGAGAATTTGTTGTTTCGTGCATCCACTACATGTTTTTACTGCAGAAAATGACAGTTTCGTGTTAGCAGAGAGAAGTAGGATCATGATAAAGGATGTTTATATTTTACCCTAATAATTTAGCCTGATATTTATTACATGTTGCAGATGAGGAAAAAGAAAATAACAGAGCCTCTAAGCCACATTCGACTCCGGCTACTCTGGAATGGTAAGTTGCTGAGAACAAATATTGATCTGATTTTATTTGCTGATAATTAGAAATAAATAAATAAAGAGTGGGATGATGCAGACACGCGCATGGAAAAGGGTTCAGACTGCAGACATCTATGAATGCTGATCTGAAGTCAGTTTTTAATTAAATAATGAAAAGATAAACACACAACAGCATGTTTTTTATGTCATGATCCTGCTCAAAGGTGGCAGCATGTGGGATTTCCTTCATCGTTTTCAGTCATGTCAGATTTTAAATTTGCATTCATTTGAACGTTCTCACACATCACACACAGATGTTTCTCGTCTGGAGCTCGGGCTGAATTGAAAGCAAATCAGTTCTGTAACCTTAGTCCTGCATTCCATCCAAAAAAAAAAAAGTCTCCTAACCCAGGAATTTGTTTTATTCTCCCTGGCGTGGGAATTATTTATAAACCCACCTTGACTGAGACTAAAAACTCTTACAGAATTAAAAGGTGAGCAGCCGTCATGCAACACATCCCTCAAACCATCATCATGCTTTTAGTGCAAATATACCTTTAGTTTGTATGTCCGGTCAACCATGACACTTATTTATACTAATTTAACCAACAGGAAAATGCTTTACAAAGTGGATTGTTACAAACTTAAGCATGGCTGTAATTGAATTTAATAAGTTTACTATAATGGCCTTTTTACTGTCCAACAATTTGTCTTGCTCCAATAGACGCACACTAATAAGTTATTCTGATATTATAACTAACTTTCAAAAATATAAATGAATTAAAATGTCTATGATGTGTTCCATTAAAGTAAATAACATCTATATATTTATTGACAACCTTAATGTAAATTTATTTATTGATCTTTGGCTCTTTTTGAGCCATATGACTGTCACAACTACTGTCAAACAGAACTTAATTTTTCCTGACAATAAATGGATAATCTTCATGAGAAAATTAAGCAGTTTTATAGGTAATAAAGACGGTCATTCACAACTCTCAAACAAGGCATCTAAACTCTGTCATGCAGCAGTATTTAAGTTAATGTGCATCTATTTGGTGATAAATTATAAGATCAAAGAAACTCAGCTGGTTAAATACAACATGATGACAACAAGCAATGCTACTGCAGTATTTTACAAAGATGTGAATGATCAAGTTATTGCACTTGTAAGCATCACTTTTCTGCTCTGAATAATGTCGTCCAACCTGCACATGATGTTGTCTTTTCAGAAAGGCTTTTTAAAGGTGGCAATTTGGCTCCATATTGGCTGAAAAGCATTTTTAAAAAAACAGCAGTATATGTACTTGTCATTTCTGGGTTCGATACCGTTATCCTTCATTCTAGCAGGCTTCATTTTTAGATTTTAAAACAAAGCTGTGAGTTTAAATTGATGCATCAGTTAAAGTTTGTATCAAATCAAAAAGTTGCTAAAAATAGCAGAAATAAAAGTTGTCATGTCATATTCAACTCATGCATCAAGCTGAAATAACCCTGTTGTAACTGGGTAAATTAAAAACGCATGTCAGTCTTTTAAATCAAGAAGTACCTAATCATCATTTTATTTATTTGACTGTTGTCTCCATTAATTGCTTGACTGTTTTGTGAACTCGGGTGATAATTTCCCACCAGATGATGTAAACACAGCTGTGTAGTGTAGCTTATATATAAAAAAAATATTACTGTGGTTGTTTGTGTTTTCGTTAACATAATTTATAAGGTAACTAGAAATTAAAGCTGTCAATCTAAAAACAACCATATTTTTTTCTGTGATGTGGAATAAGAGACATCTGAGACCCAGTGTTGATTTTAGGAAATAACAAAATAATATTTCTTCCTTTACATTTAATTACCCGTAAAAGCTGTTACAATAATAAACAGGAAGTCATGCAGGGAGTGAGTACACTGTTACCTGTTGTGTTCCTGTTCAGCAGCATCCACTGTGAAGAGCTTTTAAAGCTGCCTTCAGGCTTTGTGTTAGTTCTTTCTTGAGCCTTTAGGGGGCATAAATAGTCCAAAACAAGAGTAAAAAAAACACTTTTCTAAAATGCTAACTTATTGTTTTTTAGTAGTTTCATGGTTTTCCAACAGTTCTCATCCTACAAACACGTTTCACTTTAAAACGCTGTCATGCTGCTGTTTTACGTCCCATTTCCGTCACGTGATATTGTTCATTAGTGAAAATTAGTTTTAGAAAAATTGTGTGCATAACAATCCATTTTCTAAAGTTACAGTTCCGTGTGATTGTTTATCTCAGTTCTAGCTGTGAAAACAGCCAGTAAACTGATCCAAATGAGGGAAATCTGACAAATGAAACATGCTGTAAACATTTTAATATTATTCACCACTTCCTACATGTAAATGGGTGTTATAATTACTGCCACACCTAATCATGTGTATCTGTGATACATGCTGCTTTATGGTTACTGTTAGTTCAGCAGAAATTTGCTTTTTAACCCACATATTAAACAGAAATGTTACACACTTACAGGGGGAACTGCAGCACATATTTTATCTGAGATGTCTGGATTATTAAAGGCGGTTTTAAAGATGTGACCCTCTTGTATGTGTGTGTTGTGTTGTGTCACAGGTTAGAGGAGAACTATGAGATAGCCGAAGGCGTGTGCATACCCAGAAGTGCCCTCTACATGCATTACCTAGACTTCAGTGAGAAGCACGACACGCAGCCTGTGAACGCTGCCAGCTTTGGAAAGGTGCGATTCACACACATCAGCGTTGATGAAGATGAAACATCTTCATTTAATCTATGGGAATTTAATTCTTATTAATAAAGTGCAGAGATATTAATCTGCTTTTTGCTGCTCTGCGTAATGTAATCACAGCAACGAGACTCCACAGACTGAATAGAAAACATGATATGAGCTGTGATCTCATCCCGTCGGCCAGCTCCGGGCCCCCGTCTGACCCCTTCATGCCCGGCTTGGTGTCCGTGCTGCAGCTCCCACCGCTGAGCTGAAGCCACATCATCTCAGTGTGAACACATAATCTAAAGCCAAAGGAGATGTGCTTTGGTCTGTTCCCACAACCCCAAGAAGTTCCTTGCCCCCAGTCATCCCCTGTACCCTGGACTCCGGCCCCAACGCCCCCCCAGCCCCCAAACCCCAGCCCACCCCCGCCCTTCCACAGCTCCTGTCGGAAGATATTGAAAAAGAGAAGGGGCCTGGATTAATGTGTAATTAAAGGAAATTTGGAAGGGTGAGATGTTGCGGAATGTTAGATCAGTGGCTGGAGCAGTGTGGGGTGTCCTTTAGGAAGGCTTCATTGATTCGGGACAAAAAAACGAGAGAGGGCCCGGACTGCCTCCCTGTCTGCTCATTTATCAAGCGGGGCCTGACAGAAACTTCACAGCTTGGCCTCTTTTTTCATCCCACACAATGGAGAGCTACACTGTTTGCTAAAGTTTCTGCACCAGGAGTTGGACCGAGGAGCCAATCTCTCCGGACAAAAAAAAAGGAGAGGAAAGAAGGAAGGAGGAGAGGGAGAAAGACGGAGTCAGGGTGGACGATGAGAAGGCTGTTGAAGGAAAAAGCTTAGATGCCATAAATGAAATGAAGTGAATGTCACAGACCTTTCAGTGGATGCTGATACATACTGTATATGATTTATTAAATACTTAGATTATATTTCTCTTATTTCCTTTTAACTCTCCTTTTAAGTTTCTGCTTTAACCCTTTAACTTTCACACTAAGAAAAAAGCAACAGAGAAATGACACTGTGCATTTTCTTTTACCTTTTCAACAAGAAAAATTCAAATAAACGTTCATTAGTAAATAGTTGAGATAAAAGTTAACAATAAATTAATGATAGTGAAATGGTCAAAATTTGAAACAGCAATGGGATTACACTTTCCTTTGGTACCACATACCCAAAATAATTGGTAGAGATGGTGCAGGCAGGTTTATTTAATCAATTCTTTACTGAGTTTCATGGTAATCACTGAAAAATTTCCTCAACCAAATGGTAGAGCTGGACCACAAATGGTTAATATAGATAAGTTGTATCAAAAATCACTTTTTCATCCCACTGACAGCTTTTATCTCCTCCTTAAAACAGATTATAAGGCAACAGTTTCCAGCACTGACTACCAGAAGGCTTGGGACAAGAGGCCAATCAAAGTAAGTTCTGGCTTCTGTCTTTAATCTTTTTTTTTTTTTTTTACAAAATTTTTTATCGAGGACAAACTTAAGACATGCATCCTGTCAAACGTGTAGGAAAAACATGAATTTAAATAAAACAAACAGCATGACACTGATAACTTGGTAGTTTCTGGAGATTATTTCAGGGAATATGAAGCAAAAAAACACGAAAACACTGCATGTTTATTTCATAAAATTGTGTATTAAATCAGTTAAATCCAATGCCTGCTAGTCTGCAGGCTGCTGACTTTAAATAAAGCATAAACTGACACATAACTGGACTGTCGTGCAATAACATAAACACTTATTTCACTGTTGATTTTTCACTGCTTTACCTGTTTGCACTAATTATACCTGGGATGTTATGTATTTCTCCTACGTATATTCTCAGACGCACTTCCTCTGTACTATGCACAGTTTACAGTTTTACTAGAGTTAGTCATATTATTTAACTATTTAACTTGTTTACTGCATTTCTTATTGTTATTTTATACCTTCTTGCTGTCTATTCGCTGCTGTTGCGCTGCAAATTTCCCAACTGTGGGTCAAATAAAGGTTTTCTGAATCTGATTTAATAGTTATGTATGAGTAAACGGTTTATTTCCTTGGACATATTCTGCAGTAAACCGGCTGTTTCTGCTCCTCAGGTACCACTACTATGGCATCGCGGTGAAGGAGACCTCCCAGTACTATGACGTGATGTACTCCAAAAAAGGGGCGGCGTGGGTGAACGAGACGGGGAAGAAAGAGGTCACGAAGCAGACAGTGGCATATTCACCGCGCTCCAAGCTGGGGACTCTCCTGCCAGAGTTTCCAAATGTCAAAGACCTAAATTTGCCTGCCAGCCTGCCAGAAGAGAGGGTAAACAGGAGTTTTAAAAGTCCATCCTCACAGCCCCCGCCTCAGCTCACCTCTCCCTGCCATCGCACCATCTCTGCGCCCCCTCTGGCTCTTTTATCTGGCTTTACGTTTAGAGAAGGACCTTGAGGATTTATGTGCTGGCTCCTCGCTAACTCTTAATCTTTTGGGGGGGATAATAAGATCGAGCAGCGGACAAAGGCCAGGCACTAGCTGTCCGTCTTTTAAAGGGGGGCCATGATTTTAAATGGTTTGTGTTTTGCTGATCTCTAAAGCTTGTTTTATATCGCTCCGCTTCAGCCTAGACCTGTAACATGTTTTTACTGCTTCGCATGCTTTGTTCAAGATTTACTTTCTTGTTTTTGCTACAGAAGAGAAGAAAGGCTTTAAGTTTGTGCTGAGCTTTGATTAATACTCACATATCAACCACAGGTGTCAACCTTCATCATGATGTATAGAACACACTGTCAGAGGATACTGGACACCGTCATCCGCGCTAACTTTGATGAGGCAAGGCTTCCACTTTAAACTAGATATCCATCCAAATTCCGCTTCAGCAGATTTGCTTTCTTCAGCTTCTGTAGCGCTGAGCTTTGCATCCTGTGTGGCGTCTCCAGGTCCAAAGCTTCCTGCTGCATTTCTGGCAGGGCATGCCCCCCCACATGCTCCCTGTCCTCGGCTCCCCCACCGTGGTGAACATCGTTGGAGTTTGTGACTCCATCCTCTATAAGGCCATCTCCGGGGTGTTGATGCCCACCGTCCTGCAAGCACTGCCTGACAGGTGAGCAGCTGCTGGAGAATATGTTCGAAATAACTAAATCCCAGTGTGTTTATTTGCTCCACACACATGGTAACAAGCATTTAAGTCCGCTATGAAAGCATGCTGTATGAGTTAAAGCTTTCGGGTAACAGTTTGATGACAGCTTAAGCTCTCGTGCATCTTTTTGTTGTTTATAATGACCCATAGCTTATATGGTTGTGCAGAGCTTACACAGCAATACTGTATCATTTCTTTATCTGCAGGAAAAGATTGCGATCAAACTAGACTGCATTATCTTTCTGAGTGTCACTACTGCTGAAAAATCTGCTGGTTTGTCTAGATTGAAGTGACAACTTGCAGCTGTTTATGTTTTTTGTTTTATCCTGCAATGGAAAAAAAGGACTTTTGCATTTCGCATCAACTGTACGCTGACAGAAGTGGAGTTGGAAGAGTGCATATAAATAGTTACAATAGCTCATTGAATTAAATTTGTCTTATTTGAGACTCAGAAAGAAAAACATTATTGCATTTTTTATCAAGAGAAACTCAACCGTCTCTTCAGGAAGATGAAACAATGATGAAATAAAACGTCACCAGTCGGCTCTGCTCTCTTGTCTTCTGCCCAGTTTGACTCAGGTTATCCGAAAATTTGCCAAACAGCTCGATGAGTGGCTGAAAATTGCACTTCACGACCTCCCTGAAAACCTGAGAAATATCAAATTTGAATGTAAGTACAGAACTTCCCAACATGGTGTCTGTATATTTACCTAAAACCAGACACTAACAGGAAAAAAATCATATTTTTGTCCCCAGTGTCGAGGAGATTCTCTCAGATTCTAAAGCGGCAAACATCATTAAACCATCTATGTCAGGTGTGTGTTTTTAATAAACTCCATATGAAAAACAAAGCCGATAAGGGATCCACGTGAGCCTGGGCGGGTCATAATGTTGACTTATCTGTCTGCAGGCATCACGGACTGTGATAAACAGCGCCGACATCACCTTTCAAATGCTGGAGGACTGGAGGAATGTGGACCTGAACAGCATCACCAAGCAGACACTTTACACCATGGAGGACTCGCAGGAGGAGCACAGGCAGCTGATTATCAACTGTAAGTATAACCGATCCCACTCAAACGCACCCACACGGGCAAAAAAATTCAACTCAACACCCAGATAAACACACTGAGGGACAATCATTCCCACGGCCAGCAGAGTCAAAGCATTGATGATAGAGACCAAAAGGTTAAACAAGTTCACTCTTCTTTCAAACGCCCTGCGGAGCATCTTCAATTCAGCCGCTCCGGAAAGGAGCAGAGGTCACTGATACGTAGACGCTCCTGCATGAAGATGCTGTTTGTGTCCGGATTCTTGTTTTTTAAGTCAGACCTGATCTTCCTCCTCCTCCTGTCGCAGTGTATCAGGAGTTTGACCGTTTATTAGAGGAGCAGTCTCCGATCGAGGCGTACATCGAGTGGCTGGACTCCATGGTGGACCGCTGCGTCGTTAAGGTGAGACGCCAAAAACATCCAGAAAAACGTTTTCAACTTGACTCGGCACATTTCTGCTCAGTGCGTAAATATTTTGGGAAATATTTTCCTAAATGGTTTATTTAAAATGTTGATAATCTTCCTGGGGGTGAAATCCGCTGGCCTCTGCGTGTCTTTCTCACTCGGAGGCACTTGCTTTGCAATCCTCCCAGTTAATGATGTCTTCAAGCTTCCCATTTGCGTCCATTATGTGCCAGATATGGGCTTGTAAAATGTGGTCACCCGGGCAACGTCTTGCACCGCCCAGACAGGAGTTCAATAGGAAGGCGTGTCTCCGGGGGCAAATTAAATAGTTGACTTGTTGACATGTTTTTCGTTCCTGAGGGTTAAGCCCCAGTTCGAACCCAGGGGTTAATTCTACCCTGTCATCCTCACCCTTCCCCCTCTTTTCTCATGGAAATGTTCTCTCTAGGTGGCAGGGAAGAGGCCCGGGTCCTTGAAGAAGGTGGCCCAGCAGTTCCTGCTGATGTGGTCGTGTTTTGGTACCCGAGTCATACGGGACATGACCCTCCACAGCGCACCCAGCTTTGGTGAGCCGCTAATGCTTCCTTTTTTATAATATTATGCAACTGTCCACAGTTATGTGTCAGAATATATATTTGTTGTTTTATACGTGTTATAGTCACCATCACAAATGGACTAACATAAAAACAATTCTTGCAGATTTTCTGATGTTACTTTTCCATCCTATTACTCTAAAAGAATAAATAGCCTCTAGTCTAAAATAAGAAGAAAGAGTGAGAGGGTGAAATGCTGCTTTAATGGCTTGTTGTGTGCAGCCAAAGTTTGCAGAAAGTGAAGAGCAGTAAAAACAAAAGAAAAGAAAATGGCTTCTCTTTCCTCCGCTTGTGTCCTTTGCCTGTCTGTGAATATCAAAGACACAGCTGGTAGCAGTGTTTTGATAAAGCAGGTCTCTGTGCACAAACAGCTAATTAACAAAAGCCGCCCCTCCCCTCTCCCGATGTGTTTGCCTGTCTTTTCCATTTTATGACCGGTCAGTATTGCACCCCGCTCCCCCTGAATAGCCACAAGTGTTTATTATGCACACGGCGGCCGCAACGAGCGGCACAATGACACAATTGTGATGACACTCCCTCACATGCCACAGTCTCATCGTCCGTGCGACCCCGGGGTCAGCTGACATATTTCTGGCACTGAGTCGGCACACGGAAACGAAGGGTCCTTTTTAATCACAGCTGCCGTCCTGTCAGGATGTGATGTCATCACACACTTTTAGGCAATCTCAGTTGTCATCATGGTTTAGGGGTTTTATTTGGCGATAATGGAGCAATAATGATATGATGTCACATGTGTCGTCTCCAGGCTCCTTCCACCTGATCCATCTCATGTTTGATGATTACGTACTTTACCTGTTGGAGTCCCTGCACTGCCAGGACAGGGCCAACGACCTCATGAGGGCCATGAAAGGCGAGGGCAGCACAGGTGAGGCCCCTGCTGCTCTGGTGCCTTTAAGATAATCTGGTTTGACTGGGTGAAGGTGCCTACCTGTGTTGTTTCCATTTATACAGACATTGCTTGGTTTTGTATTTGTTTTTTTTTTAAACATGGGCAAAAAAATCACACAAAAAAATCTTGTGTAAATCCTTTAGATTGACATATTTAACTTTTAGAGCTGAAATAATTGTATAATTCATATATCAATTCATGTTTTTTAGTGCTTGATCAGCCATGAAAGCTGAAGATGTTTGATTTATTTTATATCTGTATCAAATTATTGGACTGTGCACATTGATAGACATAACTGTAAATCTGCCAGAGTTAGTTAAAGGGACTATACCCGATTTCACGTCCGGCTAGCTTAGTTAGCGATAGCGACTATTTCTTTTTAGCTTTTGTGTGACGCTTTTTCTTGGCTAAGGGGTTTAATTTTCATAATTTGACTCCAGATCACTAGGGGAACGCTATTACTGGCTGATCGGAGTCTGGACGTTCCAAAAATTAACCTGGCAGAGAAAGCGCGTCCCGCCAATGCTAAAAAACTAGCCGCTTTCGCTAACTAAAATCCCCTGGACTCGTACATATGCGCAATCAATGAGTCATTAATTGTAATGAAATTACCACTTTTACCACATACTATACCACGTAGAAAACCATTTTTCTTAGGAAGATTAAAATAATATCAGGTATAGTTCCTTTAAGACAAACAAACAAACAAACAAACAAGCAAATTGGGCTTAAAACACAAAAAGTAGTTTAACAACTAGGTATGGATGCCCTTATGTACCCGAGGTTGTCTCACCTTTAGGTTAAGTGTGCAGTGTTTAAATCTATACAAGCCATAGTTTGTGTTGTTTTACATGGATTTTCATGCAAAAATGTTAACTGTGGCAAAAAATTACTGCTGAAAAAGAACACTGTTTCCATAAAAAAGGAAAATCACAAGACATTATCTGACCGTCACATGCCGTTAAATGATAGCACAATAAGACATGAGCAGCTGCCCCCGAGGCCATTTGGATGAACCTTAAGAACGGAGTCCTCTTGCCAAGTGAGGCTGCCCAGGTTGCACATGAACCATGACAATAAATGGAAATTTAAAGAGCCTTATGATGCATGTTAAGTAGCAATTGCTTATATAAAGTAGACTGACATCGCTCTATCCTCAGCCACTGAAGAGCTCCATTGTCGGTGGCTCTTGTTGGCACATCGCAGGCTTCCATCGCCACCGTTCCCATGGGACTGTCACGAAGGACGTACACAAACACAGATGGGCTCTTGTGTCGTCCAGACTTAAAAGCACTTCTTAAAACATGTTTACTGGCTGTGTTGTCACTGCTGGCAGTGTTGAGGCAGCTGAAGGCTCTGCAGCCCCTTGTGCGGCCCTGGCAGAGTCTCAGCCAACAACTGATTACATGAGTGAAGATAAAGCCTTCCTGTTTTCTCTTGACTCTTATGTATCCTGTTCGCTGCCATACAGTTAAGTCATATGCTGCTGGGGAATGACTCATGAGCTTGTCTGTCTCAAATTAATTCAAGGGAGCTTTGGAGGGAAAAAAAATGAATGGAAAACATAAATATTGTTCAAATTAAATAATAATTTTCTATCTGTTGGAATAATAAAAGTTTTACAATTTAAAATCAAAACCACTTTAACAAGACATAATTTAATTATGAGAGGATTTTCTTAAGATTGTACACCTCATGCCTCTTTTGTATCCATCAATTTCAAAGCAGTGCACGAAATTTGGGGTAACTACTTCAGCCAACTTAAAATACACATGAATGAATGCTGACTGGCAGAACACCAGCAAAGACAACACCCCAGGTCAGACTGATCTAATCTGCAGTGATGTGTTCAAGGTTCGATCCTCCCTCTTACAAAGCCATTAAACCACATTCATATGCAACCAGGAGCTATAAACACAAGCAATGATGAGCACAATGTCAAGTGTCACCATGGCAATGTAACAACTGTTGCCATATAAACAGCAGGTAGAGAAACTGCAAGATCATCAAAGTGTCTTGAAACTGGTGCTGTCAGCTACTTTTGATGGGTAAACACTAACAGGGCTGGACAGAAAGTCACTTATATTCTAAAAGCATCATTAGCCAGCTCTGATATGTGACAGTCCACTAACAGATATAACACTGCTTTGCGGGAAGAGAGCTACACGCATTTGGTTATCAGCTGTTCACAGAGGCCCGACTCTCAGCGATGTGCCTATGGCAACCTGCAAGCCGGCCTTGTCTACCACAACAGTTTTAAAGAAGCACAGTGAGAATAATGTCATCAATAATAGATGTGGACAAGTCAGACTGGTACATAACACAGAGGCACGGAGAGGGAGATACTGAAAGGGTATTGGATCTCCATAGGGGGAAAAAAGTTCACTGGAAGAAACTTCTGGCTGCACAGGGCACAGAGGGAGGGTTTGAAAAGGAAGAGCTGGCCGCACATGTAAAGCTTCCAGGCCTCCGGATGATGTAACCTCTCCTGTAAACTGTGAAAGGTGTTTAAAAAAATAGTGCTGGCTAGTTTGTTCCCATCTGTTTTACCTCCATACTGAGGGCTTGTTGCTCAACAACATCAACAAAGGCTTCTTTAGAAAAACTGAAAAAGAATAAACACATGCGAAACAAAACACTTACTTCCATTTTTAACCAACTAATCTGGAAAACGGATTAAACTTAAATCAAGTCATGTTTTTAAACAGCCTCCCAAAAATGATTACCCCCATATGCAGCACTTAATACATGTTTTCTTAGAACTCCAACCACCCATTATGACCATTACTCAAGTATTTGCTGTTCTGGTCCATGACAATCCTTTTACTCTACCACACACAGCCTCCTCCCACTACCCCCAACCCCTTTTTACCCCAGTCTGTCTCCCTCTTTTCTTTCCTATGGCCATTTTCCCGCCCTGCAAAGGAACACATGCTGGGGAAAGAAACCAGCCATTCACAACCCTCCACCACCATCATGGTCACTACTGAGGGGCTGGCCCAGTTACAGTTTGCAAGATTGCAGGAAGACAGCAGTGCTGTAAAATTGACATTGTAAAAAATATATGATCATCCATCACTTACCACATTCATTACATTAAATAAATGCGATGACCTTTCAAGAAAACCCTTACACTTATACTGTCTGACAGTAAACCCATTATTCTTTTGTACACTTCTGTTTTAATATAAATGGAAAACTGTAAATCATAACAGCATGAAGTCTCATTGCCTTCATGGCAGACTGAATAATAGAAAAACAGCTTGTTCATACATCCATATTCATAATGTCCAACTTAATCTGTACATTTTACACACTGTATATTTTAGCACTTAACTTAAAAGCATGGAAACGCAACTTCAGGCTATATTACATTTCTTAATCGACTCAGATGGACCACAGCAACCCAGCTTTTGTTAACGAATTAGTGCCCAGTTTGCAGCATGGCAGGCTGGTGTTTCCCTGTAAGGCCAGTGGGAAAGCTGCATCCGCCCAGTTTGTCACATTGCAGGCTCCACATGGCCACAATCGTTGAAGAGGTTTCAAAACTTAAAACTCAAAACGACCTATCAAAACAGTAAGTCTTTCTAAACGTTTTTATCCATTTGAATCGCTGCTAAGGTAAATATTTATTAGCAAATAGTTGATTTCAGCAACAAATAAACAAAAAAACCTTGAGTAATTAAGTTCTTTTCAAGGCAAGCCTTTAAAAAAACAGGGTAAACAATCAAAGATTACGCTGATGTAGATTAAACCAAATGTTAAAAACTTGTGTCAGGCTTCTGTTGCTGCGGTCTTACCTTAACAAAAAGCTCGATAACGGGCTCGCTATCACCCTTCACTCCGTTCTGCGGTACGGACAGCGACATGGTGCAGGCTACTCTGAAGATTTTAGGACAAAGATGAGTTTTCCCCTTTTCTACCACGCCCGACTTTGCTCAGTTCTTCTCTCCACCGCCACTTCTTTTTTTCCCCCCTTTCACTTAGACCCAGTAGTTAGTTGCTCTTCCCAGCAGACGTGGTTTTAAGGCAAACAAGGAGGCGGTAGGGTTTGTGAATGCAACCGTTGCAACGTTTCTCTTTCACAAAGGTAGCTAAGCTAAAATACCATCGTTGAAGCGCGAGGCTCTATCTGCCCGTCGCGGAGCGAGGATGAGTGATGACGTTGGGAAGAAGCAAAGGGAATATTTAAGACCGTGATGTCATCAGCGGCGCAAACCTACAAAAATGTGGGAGGGCTTGAGGAGGGATGCGGATGATCTCTCGAGCCGCTTGGTGGCTGCAGACTAACTGCGAAGAAATTGTGGGATACGCCTTTTCATCACTTGCATTCTTTAGTTATTAAACTGTTCCCCAGAAATCAGGAAAAAAAAACCCACAAGAACCTAAATCTTTTGAAGACACATTTCATGGGAGAAAAATGCTTTGTCTTAAACGTTATCTTTCTTAACTCATACCATAATTCATAGCAAAACATAATGCAAAGTCTAAAAAAAGGCAAAAAGAAAGAAAGATGCTTCTAAGAATAGCTAGTGAAATTCCACAATGTCCAGTTTGCTTATTAGTATTTAAAGACTCTTGGAACACAAACTCAAAATGTTTAAATCCTAAATGGGGGTTGTTAAATATGCAAATTTTTAAGTTAATGTTTTAGTTTATAAAGGAATCCACAATCGTAGCCCTCCAGGTCTGATGTCCTGCAGGTTTTTTAGTTTCCCTGCTTGCAACAAAGGTGACTCAGATCAATGACTAATTGACGTGCAGAATTTGACATCAAGTCTAGCAAAGGTCAGTTTTTCAAATTGCCACATACTTCAGATTCTCATCACTAGTCTATGAATCAGGCACTTGTACATCTGTTGGTGTCCACCTTGGGAGCACTTCAATATGAAATGTCTGATTACCCACCCACATTAGCCATGTCGCTCATTCAAAAGAACAATCTTTTCAAGTGTTAAGGCAACTAATCAGCAATGAAACAACATATCCTAAAAAAAAGTTTTAATTCCAAAAGGATGACAAGTTGACAAGAGCCAGGGTTACTAATTACAAATCATATACTATAGCATTCCACAGAGATTAGCTAGGTACAAGGGTATTAACATAAATTGTATATCCATCCATTTAGAAAAAAAATGTAAAGCATTTATCACATCAAATTGCTTTAATCTTGAAACAAGACAATTTCAAAGTCAGAAATAAGCAGGTTAAATGAGGCCTTACACCCTGTAAGATATAACATAGGTCAAGACATTCTGTTACAGCCTATTTAAGAGTGTGTAAAAGTTTTATCTACTCAAAAGGCATTAGTAACAGTTTGTTGCTGTATGGCATTCCCCTACACTCTCCATAAGGTCAGTGGTCCATGCACATCAGAGAAAGTCACTGCACATGCAATCATTTCCCTATGGAATCTACTATACACTGTGGAATTTATCATTAACCTGCCAACTCAAACCTCTGAAATTAAACTGTTTTCCTGCAGAACAATTTTAAAAGTGGACAACGCAAGCTTCTTTACAGTTCTTTACTATATGACAAATCAAACTCTGAAAGAAACACTCTCCAGGATGTACCAAACCAGTAAAAAGAAACAAGACTTGAGATCGAATAATTTTTACATTCTAAAGCTGAACCTGGTTGATGACAACACCGTGATAAGAAAATTCTGTTTTCATGACATCTGTGATGGAGACAACTGGGCCTTCCTCATGGAGCGCAGGGCTTTCTCTCGAAGGTGCTTTTCCAGGTCGTCCAAACTGTCATCAACTTCGCTCTCTGACTCCTGAGGGTAGAAAAAATGATTTTACACAAAATACTGGGGCAATACTACTGATATCTACTGCTTCAGAGAAATTATGTCTTATTAAATCCACAAAAACAAACATTACCTTTCTTGAATCTCCATCCTCTCCTGCACCCTGGTTCTCTTGAACTTCTTCAGTCACAGTACTGCTGCTTTTCTCCTTCTTGTGTTTCTTGTGCTTTTTATGTTTCTTATCTTTCTTGTGTTTCTTTTCCTTCTTCTTCTTCTTTTTCTTTCCCCCACCGTCAACATCCGAAGTCTGCAATCATATTTTTGAAATAAATACAAGGAACCCAAAACAAAATTACATAAATAACTGGTGTTCCTGTGGAACATTGGCCCCTTATCATCATGTCTCTATTTCAGGTTAATAAATTCAATAACATTGCACAGTAATAGGCTTTATGCACAACTCAAATACTTCCTGAACTTAAGACAGCTAATTTGTGTCCTGTCTCTCATAACTGGAAAAACTGATTAATGCAGGTGTGTCTGGCCATTTACAGAGGTCAGACACAGCTGGACTAATCAGTTCATCCAGTAATGAAAGACAGGAAACAAAGCAGCTGGCTTAAGTTCAGGAAGTAGTTGAGTTGTGCATAAAGGCCATTGACCAAAAGAAAGGTCTAAATAGCCGCCAAGATAAATATTGGTTTTCATAATGGATACTAGGTATTTTGTGTATTCCAATCTATTATCCAATAAGCTCAAACCTTGCTTGGAGATGGACTGGCTGAGCCACTACTGGGCTTTTTGGCTGGCGGTGGTGGAGGAGATCCACTGGCAGAGCGAGATGGTGAGGGAGAGGCAGAGGTAGGGGCTGGACGTTTCTGAGCTGGATGAGGGGAAACCGATCTGGATCTGGATGATGCTCTCCTTATAGGCTTCGGGCTTGGAGAAGGTCTGTGAAGAGTTGATAGGTTACAGACATGCACATGGGGAAAAAAATTCAATGAAATCATTTTGAACAATAAAAAGGTTGATTTTATTTATTTTTACCTCTGGCTGTTGCGTGGCTCAGGAGTGCGAGAAACCCTGCGGATGAGTTTACTACTATGTGAGGGGGAATGGTGTCTGCGCTGGTTAGATGGGGACGTACTGGAGGTCTCAAAGCGTCTGTGGGGACTAATGGAGCCCCTCATAGCACGACCACGGTTTGCAGGTGATGGGGAGAGGCGTCTGGCTGCTCCAGCAGGGGATCGTGTATCTCTGCCTTGCCTCCCAGAAGGCAACATCGGGCTCCTTCTGTGTCTCGGTGGAGACATAGAGGACGGGGGTGTACGTCTTCTAGGGGGAGGAGAGCTTCTGCGCTTAGGGGACCTAGAAAAGCGTCGCTTTGGACCCGGAGAAGACCGTCTTGCTGGTGAATTGGACAACTTTCTTTTCTGCGGAGGCAAAGGTGAAGGGCTGTAGCGACGTTGGATAGGTGGGGAATATCGCCTTGGAGACATAGACCTACGCCGAGGTGGCGGGGAAGGAGACCTGAGAAGGAAAAATTCAAATAGTTTTTTCTTTTCGGGATGCGAATCTTAAAGAAACTCACAATTCAATTCGATTCTGATTCTGGGGGTGACGATTCGATTCTGTATCGATTCAAACCAATCTTAATTCACACTCAATCCTCATTTAAAAACAAAAGTTGCTAATTAACTCCATTCCTTTAAAAGCCAGACCTCTGAGGATTCATTCGTTATTTAGCTGAAAGAAAACTAATTATTTTCTATAAATAAATTCTTTAAATTTTGCTAACCTTGCAAAGTTTAACATGTCTTTGTCACTTAAAGGTTTGAAAGTAGTCGAGCAAATCATTTTTAAGTCATTTTAAAAAATCTATTCTTGAAAATTTTGAAACGATTCATAATCTTGATAAACAAGAACCTCGATACTGATCAAAAACTATTTTTTTGAGCACCCCTATTTTCCTTCATTTAGATATAAAGACAGGATTGAGAAAACGATCATACCTGCGTCTAGGTGGAGAGGGAGACCTGCGACGGCGTGGAGGAGAGGGAGTGCGGCGTCTGCGTCCAGGGGATGGAGAACGTCTCCTCCTGAAGGTTTACAAAAACAAAATATATGAGAATGAGAACGTAAACGACTGAAATTTTTGTTAAACCGCTTGGAAAGATATGTGCAAATACGAGGCTGTGTATCTGACCTCGGCGAGGCATTCCTGTGACGCCTATGAGGGGAGGGTGTACGGCTGCGTCTCCTCCTGACTTCACCATTTCTGGCACCAGGCGCAGCGGTCGACCTTTTAGGTCCCTCATCTTCTGAGGAGGAAGATCCTGAATCTGAAACCACAAAACAAAACAACTCTTTTAAAGTAGCCTTAACAGTATGGGTCAAGGGGGAGGAAAATAACACCAAGGTAGGGGTTAGGACACAGCTTCTAAAGTCCATGAGACGATGAAGACGAAATGACATGAACAGAGACTTGGTTAGAGAGAAAGAGAGGAGGGTTTGGGAAGAAAGAGGAAGTAACAGGGATAAAAGCAATTTTAACCTGAAGATGATTGTTGATTCTGTCTGCGATACTGACGTCGCTGCTGCACCGAATCTGCTGTTGCCCCTTTCTCATTTTTATCCTCCTCTGAAATGTAAAGCGTGCCAGGAAATGTTACAAATCAAACAGGTAAAAAGGTTTTGACCGTTTGTTTATGTTTGTGTTTGTGCTTTTAATATCACAATTTGACAATATCTAAAGTGCAATATTTCATTGCATTAGTGTGTATTTCATTTTGTTTTCGTTTGCCTTGACTCCAAAGCCAAGGAAGACACAATCACACAAACTTTTGATGTTAGCACAATGGAAACTGTAAAGGGATCATTCAGCATAGTTTTGATGTTGTGTTAGGTATGTTAATTGTGTGTGTTTGTGTGTATGTATGCATGTATGTATTCCCTTATTCGCGTACATCATACACTTTATACATGAACTTACTTCACAGAATAAAGATTTTAAGAAAGGAAACCAGCGTTTGCCAATTTCTGACAAAAAGAATTTGCTGAGATGGTCAACAGTCTGTCATCAGTCTGCAAAGTTAAAGGTCAGCATAGTTATTTCAAAATAATATTGAACACTGACCTGACTCTGAGCCCTCAGAGGGTCTGGCCTTATCAGATGGAGAATCACCCCTTCCTCCTGGTTTTCGCTTTAAACCTGAAAATACAGCACAAAGGTTTACTTTCAGGTATTCTAATCAGAAAACTCATTCACAATATTTATATAGAATACTTTAACCATCCTTATTTTGCATGTACAATAATGATTTTCTCTGATACATTGCTTAAAAAGTCATTTTAGCATCATACAAATGAGTTTTTGTAAAGAAAAAGTTTCTGATATTCAGGCAGAGCCATGGAGCTGAAAGAGTCTGGAAACTTTAACTATATACAAATAATAAAAGCACAGCCACGCAGCCTCAAAGATCCTACCTGATGGTCTGGGTGGAGAACCAGAGCCTCGGCCCCGCCTGACTCGTGGAGATGGTGATCGTTTGACTTTTCCTGCAGGGCTTATAGAAACATCTGGACGATGTACTTGTTTTCGTGGTGGTGTGGTAGATATTCTCTTCACAGGTTTTTTAGGCGAGCGAGAACCAGAGGAGCTGCTGCCAGAAGATGAAGCAGAACGAGAGCGCCTCCTACAGACCCCATATAGATTCATTTCAATACAAGTAAAAAGCTAAAGGTCAGTCGTAAACAGGACACACGCAGTGTGCATAACAGCAGAAGCATTGCTCTAACATCCTAAAGATGAAGAGTCATGTGTCCACCATCTCACTGACCTGCGGACTGGGGAACGCCTGTGTCTGTGTCTGGAACCAGTGGGGCCACGTCTGGGGGGACTCCTCCGACGGGGGGACATTCTCCTTCTGGGACTTTGTCTTCTTCGAGGAGAATAAGATCTAATGTGGAAAAGAAGCACAAAGTGAAAAAACAACTTTTAAAAAATGATAATATGATGCAACATCACGGTCAGTTACTGAATGGCAAGAACAAACCGTGAACGGGAACGTCGTCTGCGGGAGCGGGAAAGAGAACGGGAGCGGTGATGAGGTCTCTCCCTTCTTGTGTCCTTTTCCCTTTCACGAGATCTTGGCCGTTCCTCTTTTTTATGAGTTTTCTCTGGTGAGGTTTCTTTGCCTTCAGCCACCGAGTCTGCATTTACCACCTCCACAAGTGATTCACTAAAAGAGACGTGCGGTCAAAGAGTTAATGCAAAGTACTAGCAAGTATGTGGAAAAGAAAAAAAAGAAAACTAATTAAAGCAACAAAAGGATAACACTTGCCCAGTAGAAGAAGGTTCTTGAGTCACTGGTTCAGGTATGGCTCTTCCGGCTGTAGCTGGCTCCACAAGCTGCTCTGCAGGTTTTACGGGCAACTGCATCAGAGGTGGAGGGGGTGAGCTGCCACCAGCAGGGCTGGGTTTGCGTCTTGGGGATGGCGATGGGCTGCGTTTTCTTTCCCGCTTTACTGGTGACCTTCGGCGTGGTGATGGTGACCTCGTCTTCCGCCTGGACAAGGAAGCAGATAAGCACATGCTTCAATGTTCTGAGATGATCACGCAAATACAATCAGGCCGGTTATAATTATGTGTTTGGTTGGTAAATTACTGTCCCAAAAATAATTCTGATGACATTTACTGGCAGAAATCACAGAATAATAGTTATTTCTTATAACCAACTTCAAAATATCAAACTTGTCTTGTTCACTCATATTCTGTATGTCTCATTATGAGAGTGAAACCATTCGATTTTCTACTGCAATCACCTTGATGAAAATGTGACACTCTTGTATAAACATGCAAGTCAACAACAGATAATAGCTAATAAAACAAAGATAATTCATAATGCGTCTTTACCTTGTTGAATAAATTAGGCATATAAAAAAAGAAAAAAAATACCTCCTTGGACTCTTCGACTGAGCCCTTTCTCTGACGTCCTTCTCCTTTTTATCCTCATCCACCTTCCGCAAGGAAGCAAGCTTCTCCTGTTCAATCTACCAGATATACAAAAGAGGTCGTCATCTTACAAATCCCCAACAATTCATCTGCTTAGCTGACACTTGCTGATAATTCCTTTGAAATGTTCTATTCACTTATTACTTTAGTAGTTTCATAAACAAGGATCTTCTTAGTTCAAAATCTGGACTCGGGCCTATTGTCTTTTCCCCATCTAGACCCTTTAAAACAACAACTATGCATATATAAACTACTATACTATGTGAAGAAGCTCACCTGTCTCTGCCTTATTTCCTCTTTCTTCTGTTCCAGAAAAGCAGATGGGATGCCAGCAATATTCTCCTGGGCACTTAACAGCAGGGGCCACAAGTCCTTCATGAACTCGCGGGCGTTCTTGCCGTTCAGGAACCCTGTCAGGTTGATCTGCATCATCTTGCTATCCGGATGCTGTAACACACAGACGAAGGGGAAGAGAAAAACATACAGACATTGAAATAACTGAAAATAAAACATCAGGAGGCAGGGTCCCACAAATGGGGTTCCTACCTTCTATCCCTCTCTAGACTTGGGACAATTTAGGTAACCAAATTAAAAACAAGAACTATGCTGACTAGAATATGTAACATCCCTAGGTCCACTATTGAACTGAGTAACCTAAAAATATATTTTAAAAAAAACTTAAAACTGTATTGTACTCACAAACTCATGAGACTGAGAATGCGAGCTAGCTGAAGGGAGACATATCTAGTCATGTAAAAACTGCATGCAATGATGCTGTTATAAATCTTTAAATAATGTAGCATACAAAATTTGTATAACACTTAAATTCTTGTGTAACCATTAGATTTTTTCACTGCTACTCCCATTACTTCTCATTCCCGTTTGACTGCCCACCTAATTTTCCAGTCTCCCCACAGACTACACTTCAGGGGTTAAACAAATGACCACAATACAGAGTGCATTAAAACCCAACACAGCAAGTACAGTTCCGGTGTCTTCAGTGAGTCCCGTGGGATCAGTGGGCACGGAGCTCCCTTGGCTTGCTTCCGCCTCCCTACTGCTTGAGACTCAACCACCTTGAGCTTAATGTTATATCATTTATCTAAATTGCAAGAGACGAACAAGCAATAATGAGTACACAGTCACACAAAACTTTTATTTTTTTATTTCAACAATTGATTAAATTATTGAGACATACTGTAATGCCAATTCTATTACTGTACCCTCTTTTCAATATGCAAAAGTACAATTTAAACTTAGCTTCAATAGCCCGCCCCTCCCATCAACAGCAAGGGCAAACAAAAGTTAGAATGAATAAAATCAAATAAATAATACATCATGCTAGTGTCACATATACAAAGACAAAAACATGTGCCTCTTTAGCATTATTTAAGAATCCAATGAATTAATTAATGAGCAATTTGCTATATGTAAAAAAAACTAAAAACTTTTTCTCAGGGATATTACTTGATTTTAAATATTGTGATTAAATTGACTTGAGTTATTTGGACTACATTAGCCTTTAACCTTCTCAAAATAAGTCTGTGCAATGGAAATTAGCCATTATCCAGACATCCGAAGTGGTTTGATGTATCAGTGGAGAACAGTTTGTTTTAAAAACAAAAACTAAACTAAACTAAGAGGCATAATAATCTAACTGTTAAAATGTCTTGTTGGTATAAGACCATGCACAAATGAGTCTTCAAAACTGACATTATAGTTAAAATGTATATGGTTAAGGGACACTAAGCTGAAAAGTATTGTTTCTTGAAATTTTATTGTGCTGACCTCCAGTGGTTGAAGTTTTCAACTTGCAATAGCAATGCACTTGAGTTGTTTTCTTTTTACACAAGGTTGGTTAAGGCATTTTCCTCTTTAAAAATAACGAGCATGCATATGGAAACATAACAGTGAGTCAGATTAATTTTCATCCATTTTCTCCTATACACATGATGCAACTTAAAACTAATCTTAAATCCCTCAGTTTTTTTCTGTGATGTATGGTCAAGATCACTATTTGTAAGTCTTTAAGAGGTTTTATTTTGTCAGCAACTGCTTCCTTATTTATTTGCTCTAAACCACATTGTGTTGCAAACATTTTTAGAAGCTTGCTAAGCATTTACTTGACATCTAGACCACACGTGCAAATGATGTGAAACTTACAAACAAGGGCGGTCAGTGAGACAATACTTTTCAGTCTGATGAATAGTTGTATGATTATAGATTAACTAGTAAAATAAATATGCACAAGCAAATTATTAAACCTTGCCTGTTTTATCCAGTCATTCCACTAAAATTGAAAGGGATCTTAGTGGTCTAATTATACACTATCAATATCTATGGAAAAGATGATCAAGACATTGTTTGTGTCTTTCACTAACATGAATAGGTGATCCCTGTATATAACTCACCTCAAACCACACACTGCATCATGAAGGGAGAGTTGGGCTCTGTGACTTTGGGCTCAGGAGAGAGCTAATTAGATGTTGGTGCTATACTTCTGATGCAAGGTATAACATCCATATTGGTTCAGGCCTTTTAAATCATAAATCACATCATCATTAGAAGGCTGCTGAATAAAGGCACTTTGTCACATAACAGCAAAACATGTTATTGTTATTATATGAAATTTGCTTTAAACCAATTTTTAATTTACCCAATCAATTTCAGTTTGACTAGGATTCGCAATTATTTGCTCATATGCCTTCTGACTACACAATGCCCTCAAATTCTTAACAGATCTGATAAAGCAAAAGAATAAAACAAAATAAAAACAAATCCAATTAAAGACATTACCTTCTCCTCGAGTTGGTTGAATATGAATTCAATGACCACATCATCCTCAAACCCAAGAATCTCTGTCACACGCTGAGTAATCCAAGGTTTGATGACTTCTAGGTTCACCTTGGTCATGTCCACCTAAAAGTAAAACAGCCAATCAAAGACACCAATTTAGTATCAACAGTAGTACACTGAAACCAAAACAGTGGCAAATTCACACTACTATCAGCACTACTATATGTCACGAGATTTACAATTCACTAATAAAAGCAAGAATAATTTAATGGACATTTCATTATGAGCAATCTTACCTTCTTGTCCAGACATTCTGCAAATTTCAGCTGCTTCAGCAGTTTCTTCTGCTTGTTGCTGAAACGGTTATCTTGCTCCGCACTTGTGCCCTAGGGAATAAAATAACAGATTACATGACTTGTAGGTGACACAATGAGAATCACGCAAACCCATGTGCATATGAAAGTTTTAATCTATGCGCAATTTCCATAACATAGTTTCAAAAATGTGTTTGGACGAGTGCTGATCTGCAATCATATCGAAATCAAAACATTTTATTTTCTAAAAAGTCCTAGTAAATTGAGCTCATATATTATCTTTTACAAAATTCCCGCATTATCGTGTTAATTTTAGACAGTCAATATGGGTCACGCAAGACACTGATATGAACGTGCTAGCATTAGCTAGGCTAACTGCATGCTAAATCTCCGAGGGAAACCTGAGGCAGATGTTAGCCACACTAGAAAGTGTCTCCCCAGGAATAGCACTGATATACACGGACTACGCGAGAACACAGATTTATTATTTATCCCACAACTCCGTCTGTTATTGTAACCATAGCACAGAAGTGATCGTGACTGGCTCACTGAGGCAGAAGCAACGCACCGGCAGGCCGCCATCTTTACCCGAGGCCAACAGGTTAGCCACAGCTAGTTAGCTAAACCGGCTCGTCTATTTCCTGCTTCCATGTCCGTAAAATAACACAAAATGGTGAAGATGCCTTATCATTTTAACATTAAACGGGACGGTGAGATTATAAGCACACATGGTACAAGCTATTTAAATAGCCAAATTGCAAGAGGGCCGACAACAACATCCCAAATTATTTTCTATCAGTTGATAGACGAAGCCCTGGCCGTCTCTTGCTGTATGGCCCACCAGAGGAACGCATATGGTACATTCATTTGACCTACTCAAATAATATAGATCTACAACTTAACAAGAACACACAATATAATTAAACATCAGTTATAATCCCTTACGCGGAAGAATCCCGCGTCCATTCTCGGTGAAAATGGGTTTTCAGGCGCACTGAAGAAAGACGTGTATATGCTCCTGTGAAATTGTGAGTGGCGACCCGGATGAAGGATTAGCGGATGCGCCCCCAGAGGAAAAAACGAAAATTGCGCCGCCTCTGGGCAACCCCATCTCCAGTCATTTTTTATTAATTAAATATCATGTTTATTTTATTATTGTGGCACACCAAAAACGGGTATTGCATGTTGCCTTAGAACAATTTTCTGGCATAGGAATAAAATATGGTTTTCCCTCTAATTTGGTCATGTTTTGAAAGGGAAGCCTGAGGAATTGACTGTTCAGTAAGGTCACATAATCTTGCTCATTACTCCTTTTAAAAGAGAATGTCCCAACATATCAGAAAAACGGGAGGCGTGTGGATAATTTCTCATTAACTACATTTTGAAATTCTTTTTTTGGAAATCATGAATGTTGCATCTTTTGTGCCAGAAAGGAGAGGGGCCATTTGTCCTGTTATTCTTTGCCAGCATTGTGTGGAGACACATTTTTTTAATGTGTATTAGGTGACATGCTTATCTGTAAAAGCAAACTTAATGCTAAATAGTATACATTGGTTCTGGAGCAACATACAATATTCAGACGCATTTCAGGGAGACTGTTTCTTCTTTCAGCAAGACAATGCCAACCTATGTCCTGCACATATTGCAACAGTATGATTCTATACTATGAGTCTAACCTGGCTACAGTCCAGACCCATCACCCACTGAAGACATTTAGTACAGTCTGAAATTGAATGCATAACCAACGGAGGCCCCCAAAAACAAATATTCTCTGTTTCAACTTTTGATATGTTGTCTTTATACTTTTTAAAATATATTTTTGATTTAAGTGTTATCAAAAGTAATTTAACTCTCTGATTATATAATGTTGTAGACCACACCAGTTCAGAGTGACAGGGAGCAGGAGTCGATCCCCTGAATTAGAATAAGCAAGATAGAAAATGAATGAATTAAGGACAGCATAACACATTTTCAAAGTAAACTTACATTTCAGTAAAGTACAATGATCAGAATAGTTTTGCTAAATAACATTTTTATTATTCCAGTACTAATTAAATGAACACTGCATTTTTATTCATTATTTTCATTATTTTTGATTTGATATTGCTCATTCCTAACCAAAGTCACACTGCTGGCAAAAAGTCAAATAAAGGATTTCTGTTAAATGTCACAGCAGGGATAGTAAAGATATATAAAATAAGTGATTTCATGATAGAATATAATATAAAAACAGCTTGAAGAGACAGCCAGAATGCAGGATGACTCAACATAGTCCAGAGTTATGTGAGCCAACTATTCTAGATGATCCTTGAACTGAAATGTTCAACAGTTTAGTAAGTTGCTCTATTTTGTAGACACTGTAATAGAAATTGTATATTTGTGATTGTATAAGAACATGTGTTCATGCATGCAATTAACATAACATTTGGTCATATCTTAAGTATTTTTCTGTTCCATTTGAGGCAACATTCCCATGTGTAAAGTGATGCTTATAACAATTAAAAACAACACTGATGAAGAGAAGATTTAACAGTATATGATACCCTGAAGAAGACTGAAATGTGTAAGTTTGTGTACATGTGTATGGCAATCTCACTTTCCACTGTAGATTAACAGGTTCTGACTAAGAATTCCTATTTTACATTCTGTCCTGGGTGCATTGCTGTTATTCCCCAGGGAAAAACACAGGATACTGGTTCCCAATATGAAGTGAAAGGAAACTGTTGATAAATGCAGGCTGAAGAAAAGCCAGTGATAGGGCATTGGTCAGTCTTTGGGGAGAAGGTTTTGCTAGCTGACTGAAAATCCTTCGTTGGTCCTCTTGTCTCGAACGGAGCGCAGCATGTCTTTCACCAGTTCCTCAAGCCCATAGGCCGGTGCCCAGCCCCAGTCTCTCCTGGCGTTGGAGTCATCAAATCTCACAGGCCAACTGTCCGCTGCAAACCAAAACATAAAATGCCCAATTAGCTTTTATTAACATTTCAACATCATAGCACCATTTTCTAAAAAAACTGCACAGACTTTCACAATTTAAAGTGTCATATGAAATGAACTATGCAAAGCAATGTTGCCACCCATGTAAGTTAGAGTTCTGTTTCCTCTATCGGTGATAAGACATACCAATTGTCTGGCGGACATTGTCTGGATTGTAGGTGACCTTCAGGTGAGGAAGATGCTTGCGGATTTCTTGGGCAATTTCCTCTGGAGTGAAGCTCATGGCAGCAATGTTATAGGTACGCAGTGACAGCTGGCTCTCTGGAGTCTGCATAAATTCTACCGTGGCACGGTGGCAGTCAGAGATATGCATCATGGGGAGCCGGGTATCAGGTCGCAGGTAACACTCATGATGACCTGTGTTGAGAGCATCGTGGAAGATTTGAACTGCATAGTCTGTGAAGAGAGAGTTTTAGATATTTTAGTCGGTATAGTGAGGTCAAACTGATTGTATAGCCTATTTACATAATACATGACCATATCAGGTGTAGAAATACCTGTTGTTCCTCCCCCAGGAGGTGTGTTGACTGATATCACACCAGGGTATCGAAGGCAGCGGAAGTCTAAACCATATTTATGATGGAGATACTGAAAATCACACAAAACCAAAAGGCCTGTTTGTATTGACATGTGGGAGTTAATATACACACCACTCTCGCTTAATATGTGTGGATTTTAGTATTACCTCCCCCATCAGTTCACCATGCACTTTAGACACGCCATAGATTGTTCGAGGGCGTTGAACACAGAGGTCAGGGGCCGGGTCACGTGGAGAAGAGGGACCAAATGCTCCGATGGTGCTGGGCACAAAGAGGCGAAGGCAGTTCTCTAGAGCCAAGTCCAGAACATTGTGCAGTCCTGGGTAGGAAGCAGAAGCTCAGACAGAAGCAGCTTCAAACGTGGATGATACGAAGTTGGAACATGTAAACTCTTAGTATATTCAAGCAGACCTGTGATGTTGATCTTTCGTGCCAAAGCCACATTAGCTTCACCCACGGCACTCAGCAGAGCGCTGTAGTGGACCAGCCAAGTAATATGATTATTTACAATCAATTCTCTGAGGTGTTTGTAATCCAAAACATCAGCGTATACAAATGGGCCTAAAGGGAAATAAGTGTTATGTCATGAAGGTAATTAAAAAGCAAAGGTTGTGCATTCAAGCTTAAAGTGAAGAAAAAAAACAGTTTTTAAAAGTAGATCACAAAAACGTCCAGCCAGATCTTGTTTACCATTGGTGATAACATGAGGTGGAGGTTTCTTGATGTCTGACAGGATTACGTTCTCTTTCCCATACTGTTTTCTAGACATCAATATTAGATATGATGAGAGTCGTATTTCAGACTTTTTTGACAAACTAGGAGGCGTCAGGAGTTTCTACACATCTCACCTCAACATCTGTGCAAGTCCCACACCTAACTGCCCCAGACCACCTGCACACAGAGACAAACTTTATCATTTGATCCGTCTCAAAAAAACAACAACACCAAAACCATTTTTAAACGGGCAAACTGTATGTCTGCCATATTCAGGCCATAAAAACATAAAAGCTTTTTGTTTGTCCAGAAGTGTTATTCTAGAACAAAAAGTGACCACAGGCTATTATTCGCCGCCTCTTTATGCCTCCAACACTGTCTGCACGCGCTCTATTGTGATGAATCAAAATGGGTTCCTGCTGCAAGTGCACATTGAAAACAACGTGTACGTCTGTACTCTTCTGCTAGAGGTGACGAAATCTTCATTCTAATTATTCTGTATTATATGAGACATGAAATTTGCTTGGAAATGAGCAGAACAACTTTCAATCCAGAACTTGTTTAGTTTGCCCATAAGCAAGGCACTACATTTGAATGGAACGCCTCTTCAACAACACAAAGCAATGGCTGCTCAGTGAAAGTGGTGGAAAACAATCGCAGCTTCACAGCTTCACTTTTCAGGCAGCAAATATTAAAAGCTAATGAAGGCTGGAAACCAGTGTCACCTGTGATGAGGACACGTGGGTTTTCTTGAGGATTTTTGGAGTTGGAGCTCTCTAGGCTGTTCCACCTGCTCATCTGCCTGGGGGCAGAACTGAAGCTGCGACTGGACCAACTGTGCGCCCTGCTGAGACAGCCTCGGCAGAACATGCCCAGGAACGCAGCGGTGGGCAAACACACCTGAACACCTGGGTGCATCTCCAGAGGCAGTCCTGAGGAGAGTCACCATAACAAACTGATTACACTGAAATATTATGTTGTGGTCAATCAAATACAAAAAAAGGGGTAAAAATATATTACCTGCGTGCAGACAAATTCGGAAACCCCGGATAGTTGATTTTTGATGGAAAGCCAACAGACTCAAGTCAGTAAATCCAGAGCTATACCTCAAAACAAAATTATGAAATTAGAGGAAATAAGAAGTGTCAAAAATAAAAGATTACCATCTGACTGATCACCGTCTCAGCTCACCCAGTAACAACTGTATATATACACAGGTGTAGAAAGTCTTTGTGGACTATGTGGTCCTTGTCCTTTGGCCCGTGGCTCTTGAATGAACAGGACTACAGTCTCCAGCTTGCAAAGCTCCGTGTGTGCAATCATGCTGACTTGCTGTGCACAGGGATTTGCATTGTAAAGTGTGTTTAGCTGAGCTTAACAGGACTGGGAGGAGGTGTGTCTGTTATACAACCCTTTTCCTATTGATAATATTTATATATATCATAAAGTAATCACCCCCTGTAATTATGCACTAAACAGGATATTATTAAAGGGTTATAACACTCATTTGTTGGTTTTAAAGCTGAAAAAATGTTATAAGATAAAATGTTGAACAATGGCCTAAATTTTTTTAATTTAAACTATGATAGAGTGACGCCAGGAGAAAGCTTACATTTGATCAGCATAAAGCTGTTTGTCTTTTGAAGAATTAATAAAACTAAACTAAGACATGCTAATCTTAACGCTCAGCAAATCATAATGTTCAGTTTAGTTAATTAATATTCCCACTAAGTGATTCTCAAAATGTCGCAATGAAAACAAAAATTTCTGAATCTATTTTTTCTGTGCACCGATTGTTCTTTCCAAAATGATCAAAATTTTAGGAATGCAACAATACCAATTTTTTACAAACTGATACGATACAGATACTAGATTCTTACTTGCCGATACCGAGTACTGATACCAATACTTCTACAGCACTGAAAAAATGCAATGAATTAGAAGACAGCTTTTATTCTCTTCTCTGCTTTTTACAATTGTTAAATAACTAAAAAATAAAATACAAATAAAAATGACAACATAACTAAAATTTAAGAGATAGGTATTGCGCTTACAGTAATAAATTGGGATCAGTTCCTGTTATTGATCGATTTTAACAAGTACAATCACTTAGGAGTGGTATCGGTACTGATACCGATCTTCTTTTTAGTCTATGATACCGATTCTGGTGTCGGTATACCGATACTGATACTGGTGTCAGTACTAATGCAACCGTACAAATGTCTTTAAATAATACAAACACCCCAGATTATTTTTTATTAAAAAAACTTTTTATAAAAAAGATTCAAAAGTCATACTGTACATTTAGATACACTGCCAATCTTTACTCATTTATCCACACTGTAGGGCCATCAGCTGAGGGCTAACTTCCCCCACTCAATCACCATGTTCCTTATTTCCTCCTGAACTTCCTCAAGGTGATGGGCCTGCTGGGTCCACCTCAGAAAAAATCCTGGGGATCAAATGAAAACAGTTTTACAACAACTTTGCATTTATGTTGGAGTCTACAGAACTGATCGTGCACCAATGCTGCTGGTAATCACAGGTGAAAAAAGAACAGGTTAGAACATGTACACTCACCTCTCCAGAGCTGCAGGGACTGAGGGTGAACTGAGGGCCATATTGCCAGCTCAGTGGGTTCATACAGAGGATTTGAGTAGAAATCTCTCTCCACAGGCCTCAGCAGGGCCTGGAACAAACAGTGAGTCTTGTCCTTAACTCCTAAAGCACACCTGAATGGGAGAGTTTCCAAAGAAAGACTAATGATACGTACATTACAGTCTCTGTGAAGTCAAAAACTCTGAATGTTACCATTAAGCTGACCTCTCCTGATCATGGTTGCATAGAAAAGTGCCGTAGTCGGAGGCATAGGCTTCAGTAGCTAGTCTCAGGAGCAGCGCCTCGGAGAAACCCAGCGCCAGAGGGAACTGACGCCAAAGCTGCCACACACAGTCCAGCATCAGAAGGAAAACCGGGGACTCCTGCTGAAGGCGTGCGTGGGAATAAGCTGAGCGGGCACATCGCTGCTGGAACGGGTGTCCGGCCTGCACAGAAAACCACTGAGTTAAAAAAATACTCATATACTGTACAGCCAAACATAGATTTGTATTCTTTGGTTGGAATGCTGCTATTTAAAGGAGTTCATGCTGAAACATACACACACATGAATAACCAAATTAGATTATTTAGTAATTTTATCCATTTATATAACTTGGTTTCGTCTACAGTGTGATGTTAAACTGCTATAATATAATAATTAAAATCTACAAAGAAAAAGCAACAATAAACCAAAGGCAAAATTTGCATTTTTAAACATGAAACAGTTTAACCTTTTCTGAAGAAAAGATAAAATGGAAGTGTTTCCTACTAAATCTGTGACCACTCCATGCACCACACCATGTATGACCATTTAATTTTAAGACATTTCCTGTTAGTGGTGGACTATGGAGCAATATCCTTAACAAGTCATTTGATCATAACCACATGTGCACTGAGTTGTGCTCTGCAGCAATCTTGAAAATGTTAAGCCTGATTTCACCTTGGCTATAACTTATCTACATGGAGAAAACACTAATTTGAGTTTAGTGTTGCTTTGTACCCAAAAGATGATTTGGGAGAATTGCATACAACAAGAAACCAGCTGTAGATTCTCACCTGTACCCACTCTCTCTCCAGCAGACCCAAGAATCCCTCCAGTGTTCTGCAGCATGGGTCCATGATGAGCTGAGCCAGAGTGCTGATGAGCAGGGAAGAGTCTGTCCCATCAGATCCATGAACCAGGACTGAATGACCATCTCTGAACAAAACAAAAAAAAAGAATCATTCTACTTAGTCATCATTCACGCAGGATGTTTCAGAGCTGTAATCCCACTACAGGAACCAGCTGTGCTCTTCCCACCTTTCCACACACTCCACTAGCAGGCCAGCAGTTGACAGAGCAGTCTGGACATGAGACAGCCACTTTGAATTCTCAAGTTTACTGAGCCAGCGATCCATGTTGTGGGAGTCATCGCTGCAAGCCTCCACCAGTTTAATCAGACTCTCCTGGAGGGCTTTACCCCTGCACACATGAAACAGCGCATGCAGCTTGTTGCACAGGAAGGATCACATTGTTCAGTGGAAATTTTTATCTTCAAATACACACTTTTCCATCTGTCTGTGCAGCCTCTTCCAGCGCTCATAGCATGATTTGGACTCAAACCCTCCACCCGTCATCCGGGCCTGTTGAACCTGCTGACTAGAGCGGGTGTCAATGATGTAACCTTTATCTGATCCATCGATCACAGCCTGGAGGAGAAGCTCATCTTCCCTGCAGCGCTTCTTGTTGGCTCCGGTCAGTGGCTGACTACTGCGCATGATCACCTGAAAAGTTGCAGTCCAATTAGCAACAACCTGTTACATTTGTAGGTCCATTGTGAATCAAAACACCTCACCATGCCATTCTTCCTGTGGTAATAGCACAAGACAGGGAAGCGCCCTCCCTGTCTGAATTTGGCCACCTTCTTCAGGGCGTCATCATCTACAGTGTTTGGAACAATGACTGCTGGAGGGTAGGAGGGACACACTGAGTAGTCTCTGTTAACGGTGCTCAGTCTCCACCTTGCATGCTGCAAACACAAACAGAAGATGATTATGGTCACAAGTCACTAAACAAACATAAGACTGTTTGGCTCTAAATCTTAGACAGAGCCTTACAAGCTCTTTCAGATACGTTTCAAATCTGTAAGCTAAGCTAAGCTAAACAAAGTGGTTGTCGTATCATATTGTGGTTTTTTATTGTTAGAATGCCTGATGATAAGTCACCTTTATAATGTGGTTTTACTTTTAGAGATCATGTTTGCGTGCAGGCTGAAATATTTCCCTGCTAGTTTTCACTTTTGTTTTGACATTCACATGCTGCGAAGTGTTCTCCATAAACGGATGAATGCTTGGCTGTTTGTGTTTGACTGACCAACACAACCATGCTGGTTGAATTTTAGCAACTCCTGGTTAAGGAATGGGATAGCATCCCACTACAAAGTGTTACCCAGCTTCAAGAAAATGTGCCCAGCTGTTGTGGCCGTGTGTAGTTCTTCCAGACGCAGCTGAGGTATGAACAGTGTAAACATGCACATTAACATAATGAATGCTTAGAAACTAGTTTGGTGTAAAAACTGTTTCAGCTGTCAAGCACTATTTAACTTCTGAAGCACACAATGACCAATCAGAATCCTGAGATTTGGAGGCCCTAAAGAGACAGTAGCTAAAATTGAACTTTTCAGACCAAGGTAACAAAAAGTGAATCAGCAACGTACAGTTTCTTTAAAAAAATGTAATTCAATATGTTTGTACCTTCCTGAAAGTAAAATTTGTATAATAAAAAAAAAAGAGAAAAATCTTGTAAATGGGAAAATATGGGCTCTTTTACCTAATTCTACAGCAGGGATAACCAACTTCAAACCTTTTGGGGCAGTGTCCTGCATCTTTTCAATTTTTCCCTGCTGCAACACACAGTGGTTCGAATTAAATGCTTCTTCAGCAGCTTCTTGTCAAGTTCTGCACAAACCTCTTAATGATTTGCGTCAGGTGTAAAAATGGAAAACCTGCAAGTCAGTGGCCCAAGAAGTACGGAGTTCGTGATCCCTGTTCTACAGCTTCTTAATACCAATAAAAGTCACGCTTTACAATTTTGTTGCTACCCAAAGCATCACAACTCCCATGAAAGCAGCAGGAGTCAGCAAGACAGAAATGTGTAGGCATAGAACTTCTAGTTAGTCTGTTCTGGGTAAGGCATGGTAACCAGGCCACCCTGCTGACAAATACAGCCATCCCATCTATTTTAGAGAACTGTGCCCATAAAACGCAGACAATGCTTTTCTGAGGACCGAACCCTTCACCATAGCAACTTTGCCTATCCCAGAGGAAGACATTCCTGTGCTTAGCATGAATTCAAGTTGTGTGCAGCACATTCTGACTTTATCGGAAAACAAATGAAAGCTAAGCAACAGGGATATCCTGAATGGTGACCCCTACATTCAGCCTCCCTGGCATTTTCCTGTCATATGGTTGTTGGATCATTGTTGGAAAAGGTTGCATTTGAGGCTTTTTCTATCTATAGATGTTACGACAGAAACTATTCATGTACAGGAGAAACAGTCATAAGAGTTTTCTATGTTGCTTACGAGTTCCTTCATTTGACTGAAGTGCTTTTCAGGGGTCGAGAGACCCCACTGGCTCTCCAAGCTGAGGTCAGTAGGTCTGTAAAAGAAAGGATACATCTCTGGCACATTGTCCACACCGGACAGGGTCTACAAAAACACAGAAAAGAATAATTTCAGGTGAAAAAATATTATGTTGTAGAATGTCTCATGGTTTGTCAGGTTTCATGTATACCTCAATAGAGTGGGCAATGTTTAGACACTGTTCCATGCCTGGTATATCAAGCTGGAGAACACGCAGATCTTTGCACTTGATGGTGATCGTCCCTGATGATCCAGACATCCTACATACAAATATAAGTTTCATTTAAAGCTTTTCCAAATATAGCTTTAACTGTAGCAGTGCAGGAGGCTTGCAGCAGAAAGGAAGGCAAACCCAGCCATCTGGAATGTCTCTGGGGGGAGTGTGCCACAGTTGTGTTACTGCAAGTGGTTTCAGCAATGCTTCACAAGGCTTAGAAAAATGGTTAGTAGCAAGCAATACAGAAAGTGAACTTGAGGGTAAAAAGACAAACTGCCGCAATCTTATTGGCAAATTTCCTTCTTCAGCATTGTGGGCAACGATGGTGACACAAACACAGCAGGCGAATGGCAACAGAAAATGTCCAACCTTTCACTTTGACTTGCTTTAGAGAGGAAACTGGAATAGCTCACAAGGTTTTCCACACTGGTTAAAAGGATTTAATGAAGAAATTAGACATTAAAACATTCAGGTATTGTTTGTGTTTTTAATTGGTTTGACCATGCAGAAGTCAGTGAAATCCCTCAGGATAAAGAAGGTAGTTTAAAGAGTTTATAATCAATAAAATTTGTGATTAGTATAATTAAAGTAGTGAAACACAGGCTGTGAAGTGTGATTTGTGGCCAACTGAAAACAAAAATGAGTCATAAATGCATCCTGCACATGTTTTATAGGTTTTTATAGCAGGATGTAACTTTATTTTTGTACTTTCAACACCATTATGCTATTTAAGACAAAGGTTGGTTTTCTACCAGTGGTACTCACCTTTTCTCAGTGGCATCGATGTTTCTAAGGAGCAACAAAACCTGCCTGGAGCTGCCCTCCTCCCTGTCCGAGAAGAGCAGGTGGTGGCCGGTGATGCACAGGGTCCCTCTGATAGGCGGTTGCAGCGGCTGGTGGAGCACAACATCCTCCACATTGGCCGTTTTGATGTGCTCCGAAAACTCCATCAACCTCCCACTTCAAACAAAGCCCAAAACTGAGCTTTTCTTTTTGAGCTCAACAAGTGGCCCTCCACTCCAAATCACTTCCTCGCCTCTTTTAAGAAAATGAAAGCAAGCTTCCTCTTCTGTGCAAAGAGCTGGTTGGGCAGCTCTGCTTGTTCGGCGATAAGGCGTCTATAAATAGTAGAAGTCTCATATTTGCCTGAACATAGCCGTCCCCATGTGTGGCTGCGCTTTTTAGAAAAGCGCTTGCAGAACGCGCCACAGCTGTGGAAATGGAAAATGGGTGGCTTGAGGTGACAAAAGACGGAAGTGCGCGTTTCCTGAGAAAAGAAAACGAGATAGGCCATACTTAACTGCTAAAAGTTCTGTGTAAACCGTGGGAGGGTGGAGAGAGAGTGACGAACGGTGATGTAGTTGCAATATTTTGAATGGCCGCTAGATGGCATCACACTCAAAGACAGAGAAACGGGACTGAATCACAAACCTTTTCTGTCATACTGGTTGGCTTGTGCAATGATACAAGATTGAACTCATTCTTTTAATTCCGTAAAAGTACATTAAATACTTCATCAGGTTTTTTTTCAGTGGCTAAGTAGTTGATAATGGATTTCCACCTAAAAAATAACTAGCAAAAGTTAGACAAATTCAAGAAAGACTACAAAAGCATGATAAATTGCAAAGGTTTACCCTTTAAATTACAATGGATTAGCCTGCAAAGTGGGAACAAGGCCAAGGGCATTTTTTAAGTGTCTGCTGTATAACGTGGAGGTTATTGCAGTTCACATGACTAGCATTTTCCCACTTTCTCTTTTCTTTTCTCTTTTTTTTTTTTTTTTTTGTTAATCAGAAATCTGGTTTTCTTGACGAAATTTAAAGAAATCAGGGCTGACTCGAGACTTTTCACTTGTAGCCTTTTACACACTCTCTCTCTGAGTCTGTGTGCTTTATAGTTCAATATTTATTTCTAAAACAGCTGTATGATTATTTATTACATTGTATTTAGTATTCTTAAATAAAAACTACAAGCCAGACGACTGTATGGCCTTACGGTCAGACTTCCCTCCATAACAGCTAATAAATTAACTACCACCCCCACCGTCCTCTGCAGGATGGGCGGTCACTGTTTCTCTTCTCCCTATAAAGGAGGTAAAGACCTGTTGCGCTCTAAGCGCTAAGCTGCCTCTCCACTCCAGTGTTGCACCAGCGGGAATCCAAAAAGTCTCCCCTCCTGCATCAATGGATTCCAAAGAGTTTGAAGAGGAGTCCTCAGAAGGAGACGCGGAGGATCTGGACAACGTCAAAGCGCTGACGGAAAAGCTGAAGTTGCAGACGCGCAGACCATCCTATCTGGAGTGGCAGGAGCGCGTGCAGAGTCGCCCGTGGCAGGAAACAAACACAGCAGACAGTCCGGAATCTGGTGAAGAAGACGTTTCCATACCCGCAATCCTGAGGAATGAGAACTCGGAGCTGGTGGTGCGCAATATATGTGGCTTTGACACAATTGATGATGCTTTGGAGTTTCTAAGAAAAGAGCTGGTGAGTTGCTCCTGACCTTTTTTCTTTAGGCTACTCTGTATTTAACCCAACTTGCAATGATTCTCTTTTTTATTTTTATGATTCTAATGAATCCAGAGCCACAATCCATGGCAAAGCAACTTATACCCATCAATTCAAAATAAGAAAGTCTCTAAACATCCATCAAAGATATTGATCTGTCTTCTTTCTTTTAAGAGATAGTCATCTCCTCAGGTGTCAGTCATTTCTGCACCCGTGCTTGACTTCATTCAGGATAACATGACTGAGGATATGCACCACATAGTCCAAACAGTTGGTGAAACAAGATGCCTGTTTTCTCACAGCCTCAGCCCATTCAGTCCACATGCAAATGATTTTTACACTCTGATAAGCAGAGAGGGAAAAAAACATCACCACATAAATCCATATTACTGCTTTATTAAATTCCCCATCTGGTCTTATCCCAGAGGGAGATGCAAGTCCAGGACAACCGCCTGGCCCGTCAGCTGATCCGTCTGCGAGGAGAGATCCACCGGCTGAAAGTGGAGCAGGTGTGCGATCGTCACAAGGAGATGCTGGATGATGCAACGTATGAGCTGGAGGAGTGCGGAGAGGAGTCGGACCTGTTGTGTGACATCCCCATGAAGGCGGCCTTCGCTCTGTCAACGCCACTGAAACACCTGGGCCTCACCAAGATGAACATCAACTCCAGACGTTTCTCTCTGTGTTAAACACCGCAGCCTCTATCTCTTCTGCATTTGTTAAGGCATTTTGTGAAAGTTTCTTCCTCTTCATTGAAGTGTTGTGGGGTCAGAGCAAGGAGTGGCTGCCAGTCGCTGCTTCCGGGAATGAAAATGAAAATGATATGTGCCTTGACTTGCCATGAATGAGGAAATGTGTGTGTGCAGACCTGTGGAGGCACACACCTTGCCTACTGTCAGAGCTTCCTGCTGGACAGTGTCTGGACTCTGCTGCTGACTGCTGTTTATACAGTGCAGAGATAGATTATGACAGAAATGTAAAGTAGAAGGAATATTATGTTAAATATCTTAGATATTATTTGACTTGGTGGTGCAAAAACAAAAACTGAGACCACATAAGAAATGATCATTTCAGGACACAAAGCAGTAACTTTGGGAACTTAATGGCAACCAGTATAAATGTGTACAAACTGTGATTATAAATCATAATCACAGTTTGAAATAAATTTATTTACTGTTAATAGAAACTTTTTTGTGTGCAAATAATCTATTTAACATCAAAGCCCCCAAATAACATGAACATAAGCGTCACAGATTTATTTCTAAACTGGTTGCATACAGTGATGTGAAGCCACAGGTAGACATCGCTCTGTTTCAAGTCACCGCATGCTGTAATGAAGTCAAACAGTGTTCAGGCAGTGCGTCTACTTGTGCATGAAGGGATCAGACAAAGAAAACATCTATAAAGTAAACCAAGTCTCACAACGCAGCGATGAGCTTGAGCTCTTGAAGTCTTCATTATCCTCACAGGAAGAAGGAGGTCACTCACAGCATTTTTACACCTCTTCTACACAAACCAAAAATATCTTTACAGCCTCTTCGCTGTGGTGACAGGACCCAGGAGGCTGTTTTGTTTCCCAGTTGCATGTCCAGATGCTGCAGAGCAATGACTGTGTAAGGCTGGAAAGAGACCAAATGTCCTGTGTTGCACAGTGGACAGTAGCCTGCAAGTTAAATGATTTGTTTTATATCTTAATTGCAATTAAGACAAATGAATGAATGTTTTTCTTCCTTTTAGATTTGTTATATGTGTATTAAATACAAATACTTAAATTAAGACATTGCATACATGTATTTACTTGGAGTATAACAGAAAAAAAATACTTGTATATTGTACATTTTCTCTCTTGCACATAAAAAAATCTAACTAACTCTTTGATTTCTGTGTATGTTACAAATTACATTATTTTAGCTTGCAGACATTCAGAAATGTACATTCCGGATCATTATACGACTTAAAGCACACTGTAGTCCAGCTAATCCGTCTGTGAAGTCGAGGATAAATGTCATCATGTGCTCCGCCATCATCCACCCTCTGTCCTAAAGCCTCCCATGCACAATAGTGTCTTCTTTCCTTCTACTAGACATTCATGACCTGGTGTAGCATCCAAACATAAGAATGGTGCCTTGCAGGGATGTGCAGTCACAGACATTGTTAGACATAATTTGTTAAACAAGAAACTAAATATGCCTTGGCAGAGTACAGCCACTGTGTGAAACAAGAACAGCTCGGACAGCTGAACGGATGATCAAGTGGAATGCTACGGGACACATGACCTCATGTGTGATTTGAGACCTTCACAAGAGACGTAAGACGTAAGTGTATCATATGGAAAATGCAAAGACTCTTAAGTAGTGCACCTTCTCCCCCCCCCCCTGCTGATGCCTTTACAACAGAGCACTGCAGACTTGTTCTCATGTCACTCATCTTTGCCCCACGGATAGTTTCCCTTGACCTTTTTTAATTTCTCTGTATCATACATAGCACATGTCAAAATGGCCAGAAGCTGATATTGCAGAGTAAATAAAGCGTGCACATCTATCAGTTTATTTCTAACATAAACAAACTGGCATGACATACGTGCGTAAGCACTGGGAGCAAAACAAAAGCTGCTCTCATGTCGTGAAAGAGGTCAGCACCTGCATGGCAGAGCATGCGGTATGAGGACTGGAAAACCTTTTGCATATTGATAGCATCTCCATGTGATTGCGTAACAGAATGTGATTTCCAACCACATTTGGAAGCAATGACAAGTAGAGTGGAGAAGGAATACCCTTAGCCTCCTACGGCCTGCAGATCTCTTGAGATGGTGGGCCTCTCTGGTGATCATCTAAGTTCCGGATTAGATTTAAGCGTCAGTCATTCATGCATGCTCATTTTTAGCTATTATCAACCGATTTAAAGGTTCATTTAAAATATAAAAAATGTGAAGTGAAACACCCTCACACATCCTCTTAGATTTTTCACTCTAACGGAAAGAGTGAACTCAGGTGGTTTCATTGCGATGGAGTCTTAATCTATGCTGTGAAAGTCTTTTAAGCTCATATTTCTGTGCACGCTCTGTGATGTTTGGACTGACTTCCTGCCAGTGCAAGCTCTCTGCGCAGCAGCTGCTCACCACAAGAGAAGAGATGTGGTCCGCAAATGAAGAAAACGCGACAGCACAGGCTCACAGCGCGTTAACAATCCTGCCTCCTCTCTGGGCTGTGTTTGATCATAATGTGGCTCGTTCAACAAAAATGCAGCTGAAATGACGATTTGGTTTGATTAACTGACATTTCTTTGTCTATAATTGGGATGTTCGTGACCAGTTTGGTCGCACATTTGAGCTAAGATTTGAAAAAGAAAAACCAAGGCCAAAGTCTATTTTGAATGGCCACACTTAAAGCTGGCCGCAAAGAATCGTCACAAACCACATGTTTGAACCCTATACTCAGCTTCTCTTGACATTAAACCTGGGGCTTAAACCTCTAGACAGGAAATACAGCTGTAACAAATGACAGAAATAGTTTCTCAGACAGGTAAAAATGACAAATTGGATAGAAATTATTGCTTCTCATGGAATCAGGAAGTGATTAGAAATCTTCTGTCATTTGAATAATAAGAAACGACGCCCTCAGCAGCATATTGGTGGTGTAAGCTGCCTTAAAGGTCAATGACTCATATGACATCTACTGCTTAGCAATGCAAACAATATACACATTTAACCCCCCCACTGTATCAGCCCACCCAGACCTCATTTTGCTGTAACTGTACTGGAACATTTATTTGGGAAAGGTGCCTTTCCTGACCCCTTTGCCATAGAACCCATAACGTTCCCCTCAGCTCACAGACAGCTGCACGGTTAGCACCTGTGAAAAGCCTGCAGAGCAACCCTCAAAGTTTCAACGACAGGAAACTCTCTGGGTTGCTCCTCCACAAGTGTGTGTGTGCATGTGTGTGAGTGACACCACATCAGCACTCCTTGCACTGTTACTTATAATAAGAGAAGCGGATGATGACATCTTCATACCCATCTTCAGCTCCACTGCTGAAGAAATTCACCTCTTGCCACACTGCTCTATGAAAGAAACAAATGTTCACTAAGGAATGTCTTAATGGCGACTCCTGAAATCTGACATTACTGGACACTTGAGGAGAAATTAGATTTTTCAAGAGGTAAGCTTCAATTTTCGCGATTCTTTTCATCCTTGAAAGTTTTACTTTTGGTCATGATAAGATTAAAGAGGATTTGTAGTGTAACGGTAAATGTTTTCATTCCTCTTTTATTGGACTGTATTCTGGTAAATACGCTAATTTTAGTCAATCTGAGGGGTTGTTGGGATCTTTTCACTTCTGCTTGAAATTTTTCACCAAAGAAAACTGACATTAAAAGATGAAAAACAGTAAGATATATGATTTTCAGATAGCCAAACTCCATCCATCATCTATTTATATTTGTGTTCCATAGTTTAATATTAAAGCAATGTAGAAAGCCTGTACTGGTTGTGTGATTGTCGCTGTCAATGCAAAACAATATGACACAAAAAACACCACAAAAAAGCAGAAATAAGCTTATTTGATTGAAACAAAGCAACTATATCCAATTCATACCTTTCACATTATAATAATATAGATAAGTTTGTGTAAAATCTAAACGTCTCAATGATACCACAACAGTTCCTGTAAAAAGGGACTTTTTCTCTGTGGAAAAATACTTTTTGGCTTGTAGCTACAAATTCAGCAGCCGGTGAGGGAAGCAAGCAAAATTTCTTCCCTCACTTATGCCTTCTTATCATCTACAACTCTGTACTCGGTACTCTGAAAACAATAACAGTCAAGAGTTTGTGGTTAGGAAGGCCTTCAGCTGTTAATTAGAAAAAGGGTAGCCCCTCAATGGAAAATGCTGACTTGTGTGACTCAGTGAGAGTGGGCCAGTAAGCGTAGGAGAGCTGACTATTCAAGAACTTCTTCATACACACATGATCCCTCTGTGATTCCTTTTTGGGGGTCTCTCTGCAGCAGGGGTGGATTGTTTGTGCCGGGTCAAGCCTCATCAGATTTTTCTCACGGGTTTCAGCCTTTGGGACCGGCCGCTGCTGCGATTAGCCCACTGACCCTTTTCCACGAGTGGCCCAATGGGAGTCAAGCGATCTTGAGAAAGCTGGTTTGTGCAGTGTGATGGTGTAAAACACGGTGCAGAGCACGTGCAGACGACCGGATTGCACAAGATTATTATTGCTCTGGTTTTCAGAGCCAACTATTCAAGTCTTAACCAGAATTAGAGTGCCGTGCTGAAAACCACAAGCAAATTCATATATCTGATTTGACATGCGCATGCTGACATGTCATGAAACTGGGTTTAACATGACAACTATTACAGCTGTAAGATTCTTAGTTTCAAGCCTGAAATCCCCAACGAGCCTCCATTTTGAGTCAAAGCCCTCAATCACGATTGACTAAAGCAGATTTGGGTAAAAACCTTAAGACAACATGATTTCAGTCCGTTTTTGAAATGTCTTTTTTAAAATGCGGAGTAGGAGAGGATTGGTTTGCCGGTAATACGGAAAAGGCCTTCATTTGATCACATTTATCCTAAAACAGCAGCAGCGATCACCTCCTAACATATAATGCTCATACGATAGTTTCTAAAATACCGTTTCTTCTAAAACTGCAGAAAAGATGGGATGTGCCTGCAGTTCAGACTCTGACGAATGGATTGAGAATTTGGATGAAATCTGTGAGCACTGCAACTGTCCCATACCTCCGCAGTCATGCAATCCAGTAAGTGCAGTATTTCTGTCTCGCTACAAATGATTGTCTGTTTGTAAGTGAGCTTCACATGAATGACTTGTGGTTGTTTGTGTGCCAAATGGCCAATTTGAGGACACACATAAGAGCTAACTTTAGAACAAGGGAGAGGGTGGGAACATTAAATGTTCTCCTATTATTCAGAGTTTCATAAACACAGTAAATATCATAAATTAGCTGTTGGCCATTGTAGTTTGCGGAGTTTAATAGCTTATGTAACTGCCAGGGAAGTTGTCCTTTGTGTGCATGATTAAATAGGAGTGCAACCATTCCATAAGTGTTGTTTGTTTCCTCTCTGGGACTTAGATGTCCCATTAGATTAGAAATAAAGGAGAAAACCAACTGCTTGTGACACAACACCTTTTTTCTGCTGTTCTTCGGAAATCGGAATACAAAATGCAAGTCTTGCTGAAGTCCTTTTTTTTCTCTTTCCAGTACACAGATCAGCTGATTCCATATCAGTCTCAGATTACACCCCCTACATCACCTTTACCAGGTATGCTTTCCAGATTTCTCTGTACGAACAACCTACAAACAAAAAAATGTCTAGACAGTCGCTACATTAATCAGTCAATTTTTCTTTTTTGTTTAAAGAAGCGGATAACAATGGATTCCCCTTTTTTAAAGAGAGAAGTGCTAAATAAAAACATTTAACAGGAACAACACAAAAAACAAATGTAATCTAAGTGGATATATGACATAATGCTTTTTCTCAACCCTTAGAGTTTACTCTGCAATTCTTTAAGTTTACCTGTTATTCAGAGTTACTTTTCCATTTCGCTCTTTGCTTTCATAATATTTTCCGTCTTCCTGAGATGATCAATTTTACGTGCAAATATCCGCTTTTGTTTTCCACATAAATAAGAGTGATATGTCGATGTGGCGACTCGAGTATCACACTAGCAATTTGATAGCCCAGGGGTCTTCATGGATGCGAGGTCTGATTTGGGACCACAATGTTATTTGTAATTGTCATTCCAAGGCATTGGTTCAATTATTGTGCATAAAAAAGTGCAGTATAGAAATACCAATTATAGATTTTTTTCCACCCGCTGGATTGTTTTTGCACATCTTTCTATGGTTTGAGTCTCTCAATAAAATAAGGCTAACAAAAGAATGTGCCTTTCAGTATATTGTGTAAATTTATGGAATCAACTTCAGGAAAAGCTCATGTAAAGCCTTCACATAATTCAGTGTCAGAGGAAATGCAAAGAAATGGTATTTAAAAAGATGATCTTTAACAAATGTAAAGACATCAAGTGACCAATGTATATGTGTATGCACGTAACAGGTATATGTATATGTAGCTACAGAAGCATACTGTATACATGTAAATTTTGATATGTAATAAATACACACGGTATGTTCATATGTACATATGCAAAGACTATATATAAAATGTATATAATAATTTTAGGCTGTAATGGCAAGAGTAAATTATAATTCTTCCTTCTGCTCATTTTCAGATTTTAATTTGTTGATATTGAACGCTCTAGCAAATCTTTGATTTTTTCAGTTATCTTTTAAAAGCGTGCCTAGGTTTCCTAAAGTACACTTTTCTCAACATTTTTAAATGTCTAAGAAATATCAATACTATTTAAAAAAATTGTCCAAAGTAAAAAAAAAAAGATAAATTTGATGTTGCTGTAGAGGTGGTATTAAAATCTTGATTTAGCTTCACCATAAAGTTTTTAGCAACTGTCATTGGCTTAAAAAAAACAAAACAAAAGCATAGAATATGCCTTTCTATTAAATACGTCTTTCGTACATAAAAACGTCCTGCTGGGCTTCTAAATTCTAATCACCTCTTTCTTACAGACAACATCGGCGTGGCCATATACAGCTATGAACCTGCACATGATGACGACCTGGGCTTCGAGAAAGGAGACAAGCTTAAGATCCTCAACAAGTGAGCTGCTGATGAACACTACTGCTGACATATAAATATATATATATATACATATATATATTTATATATATATTTATATAGTTATATGGCCGGGTTGTTTTTTGGGAAGTTGTGTTGATAATGTGATCCAAGTCACTTATTCTGAACTATCTATATACCAGGATGGCACACTTTCCAGCGGAGGATGATACAAGCAGATGATCTCACACAAAGCTTCCTGCTTCCCTTAAATGACGACAATTAAATAAATGCATAAAGTAAAAAAAAAGAAAAAACCACATGATCATATTGTGGGTTTGAAAGAGGAAACCCAAACTTTTATAAGGACAGGGGATATGGAAAGTTTAAGGTACATGTACTGTAACATCTGGAGCACATTCGCTAAGTTAGATGAACAGTACAACTCATTGTTTTAAGGGAAACAAAAAAAATGCACGAATATGTACGACTCTGAGAGTTCTATGCAGAGCGGCACAGATACGTACGCGTCCTTGTCGTATGTTTTCACCTTGTTTTCACCTAACATGAAAACTGTTTGGAAGGATAAATTTCCTGTTCATAAAATTCTTAAGATTCTTTAAAAAAATTAAGTGGAAGTTGCAATGGCTACAAATGTAGGGGCAAAACTTTATTTATTTTACACTCTTTAGATTGTGTTATAATATTTAAGTGTTTAAGCCTATACATTCATTAATGTTCTTTAGATTTAATTATAATCATTTCATAATTAGTCAGAACTGATTACCAATTTAAATACTTAATGTGAAGCTATGCTGTGTTTACTAAAAGTTTGAGAAATACTTTTATTAAGAATAAATGTTCATGACAGAACAATGCTGAAATGTGCTGATATTTATAGTGGTCTGTCAGTATTTGCATTGGTAATTTTTTCGTCTTTCTCGAAGAACTGAAGCAGTTCTTTGAGAAATAAACAACGTTGGGTGGTAGCCCCGTTCGGGATACTAAGGGCCATGTCTTCTGTGGTATAGTTTCAAAAATCCAGGATGTACTCAGAAATAAAAAGTGTTGTGAAGGCTACTTTAAACAAATTTATATCAAAATAAATGAGGGCTTTCACACACATGAGGTTATTTAATAGCTAGATTTACCACCAAAAATGAGTTTGTGAACACATAGAGGAAACTTTCTTATTTGAGTGTAAACTTAATGAATCTGGACTTGATGCTAATGTAAATAAAAAAAAATATCATTTTATCCTAATTACAGTGCCTTTGCTTCTTTTAAAGGTTTGACAACTTTTCACAGGCGATCTCTGTGATTCATGTTGACAGACAAAACAAGCCATTTATCTGCTTTATCAGCATGATACCGCTCATTTCACACGGAGATCATTTATACTGCAAACAATGTGATTTTCTGTGGAATAGTTTGTTCTAAAGCTGCATCCATTTGTTCCACGAGCCGCTTGGAGGCATCACAGAAATGTAAACTAACTTGCGGTATTGTTCCTTTTCAACACCCAGGGATGATGCAGAGTGGTATTTGGCCGAGTCTCTTACCACGGGCCAGAAGGGCTACATCCCATACAACTTCATTGCAATGACCACAATGGAGACTGAACCGTACGTCACACAGGAAGCTCACCTCTCAACACCGTGTCATCTCACAGTGCATGCTCTGAGGGAAGGGAAGTGGTTTGCTCAAAGCCTGAAGTATGCTGTGCCTTTTGTTCTGCAGGTGGTTCTTCAGGAACATTTCTAGAAACGATGCCATGAGGCTCCTTCTTGCTCCTGGGAACACACAGGGCTCCTTCATGATTCGAGAGAGCGAGACAGCGAAAGGTGAAATTATCTTTACATCCCCCGCTGACTACACAGATGAAATATGTGAATTTAGCTAAACAGATAAGATACATTGAGGAAAATATTGTACACCCTTTTTAATTCCAAGGTTTTATGTACGAGAAGGTTTTATGTTAAAATTAAAATTGTGAAGGAGTGTCTTAACCTTAACTGCTTCCGTGCGAATGAAGAATATACTGTTGGCAATCTGTTGGTTTATGGAAGGTATCCTCAACTCTAATCATCGAGGGCCGGTGTCCTGCAGGTTTTAGAAGTTTCCCTCTGCAACATGCCTGATGGAGACACTGATTTGAATCAGGTGTGTTACAGCAGGGACAACTCTAAAATCTGCGGCACGTCAGCCCTCAGGGATTAGGTGTCGTTAATAATGCCAACGAGGCAAGACAAAAGCAATCTTCTTTTAAAAGCGATTGTTCCTGCCCATTATTCTGAAAAGGGCTATATAAGTCCACTTTTCAAACAATGTGAGGCCCATCATTTACTGGTGGAAAGACAACTGCTAACCTTCTCAGGATGAATGTCCCAGAAAGTTCAGCCCAAGGTCGTGCCATGATCAGAGAAAGAATTACATTTGCAAATGAAGACTTTTGGAAGATGATTTTTTGTACAAACAAGACTAAAAGCCATTTTCCACTAGAAACTATTTCGCTCAGCTCGTCTCAGCTTTTAGGATTTTCACGAAGGGCCAAAAGCTGTTTTATCACTGACTGGCCCAGGGTTCCCAGTCAGCTGAGTCAAACTGAAACGTCTATATCTACACCAAGGGGTGGTGTCACAGGATGAGTCATGAGAGTTGCTCCTTCACAAGAATACCACCATCTTTAAAGATATCACAGCAGAGACTGTGTAATTATAACACAGTCTGTCAACTGCCCATAAAGACCAGAAGAGCAAGAAGAAAACTACATGATTTGATACATCTTAGCATTTTAGCACAAACACCTTCTACCAGCTGTCAAACAGAGGTGGTATGGGTGAATGAATTGGGTTTGTTTTGACACTTTGCAATTACTGTACAGTGCCAACCATGAACTTCTCAAAAACTTCAGTCCAATGGAAAGCCATCTTTCTGACAATTACAGCTCAACAGCAATAGTTTCATGCAGCTACAAATGTACAACAGAATGGCTTAAAAAGAAAATAATCAACTTGTTTTAACGGGCGATTCAAACTCGCCCAGATCTCAACCTGAGTGAGATGCTTAAGTTGAACCACATTACAGCTGAATCAATCAACTGAAGAAGAAGAGTGGGTCGAAATTCCCCTAAAATAATGTGAGGAACTGGTAATAAACACATTTTTTTCAAATTATAGGTAGTTTTCTGCATCACTGAACCATCATTGTGGTTGTTTATATGATGCATTCACGTCATTTTAAGACTTGGGATGCCCCAATACATGAAACCTTAGAAGCGAAAGAAGGTCTACTTTCTTGTTTCACTTGACTCCATGTGACTGGTGTCTTTTGCGTCCTTTAGTCCTGTTTTTACTTGAAACACTTCTAAAATAGGATCAATCGACCACAGGCCTCCTTCCTGTTTCCTAGTTTCATTCATTTGATTTCAGATTTTTTTGCTTCAGATGAAAATACCTTTCTAGACTTGTTCATGACTGTTTATTTAATTTCCATATTTACATAGGGGATGGAGCAGGAGCTGAGGAATGCACTCAAAGTGTGCTGTATACCTGTAGATAGATAACACAATGGTTGACATTATCACAGTGATAATGCCGGCATGAAATCTCAGACAAATAACTTCCCTCACACACTGAAGTCATCTATTGATTCTTCTCCATCCTTTTGTGCCTTGCAAACAGAAACTGCATAGGCTTTGTTCAATATTTCTCATTCTGAGGCCCAGTTTCAGACTTTATGAACTACCCTTTGTCTACCATTTCAGGGTCTTACGCATTGTCAATCCGGGATTTGGACCATGTCTCAGGTGAAGGAGTGAAGCACTACAAGATCCGCAACCTGGACGAGGGTGGCTTCTACATCACAACCAAGATATCATTTAGCTCTTTGAAGGAGCTCGTCCAGCATTACTCCCGTGAGTACAGTGTCTCGATGGCATGATTTGAATTTGTTGATCTATCCTGAATAACTTTATACTTCATTCTCCCCTCTTTATCATCCTAGGTGATGCAGATGGTTTGTGCACCAACCTGGTGAAGCCATGCCAGTCGAGGATGCCACAGAAACCCTGGTGGCAGGATGAATGGGAGATTCCCAGAGAATCCCTGAAGCTGGAACGTAAGCTTGGAGCCGGACAGTTTGGAGAAGTCTGGATGGGTAAGTTGTTTTGATTTGAAACTCAGGAGTAGAAAAAAAACTGCCTCCCTGTCTGGTTGTGGGCTTGGCGATGTGCCTGCCAGAGAGCAGGGCTTTTCTGCAGTGTTTGCAGAAGATATTTCCTCAGCGCAGTCGTAATTGTAGGCTTGTTTAAGCTGTTTCATGAAAGAATGATGTGCGGTATTAACCCTGATACACAGCATTGCTCAAACTACATGAATCAAAATTTCGATAAGCTTATGGATCTGAGGATCTGTCTCTGAAACAATGGTTCCACAAATGTTTACGGTGCCTGTGGAGTATTGAGTTAAACAAAAGTTTTGATCACAGGGATAAAAGTTAAGCCACAAGCCCATTATCATCCAACTGAACGGGTAATTTAACCTCTATTTTCCATTCTCATTTGCCAGCACCATTTAACATCCCAAACAAACCACGGTAGAAGAGCTAAACATTGCCAACCTTCGTACTTGTCCTCATTTCTGCCACTCCTAAGTCTTGCATTAGTCTGATCCCCACGTTTGTTTCTCTTTCCTCGTCCAAACTCTAGCTGAATTAAGGGAGCGTTAGCTGAAATAGTTGCTCTAGTTAATATGACTAAACCAAAGTTAGCATTTTCTCTGTACATAAAAGGGATAGAGAAATGTTTTGAATAGTAGATAAGAATTATCTTCCTGCATCGCTACACTTCAAGCATGATGTGAGATGTTGGTCCATCATAAAAGAAAAGAAAAAAACTGGTCGGATGTGATTCTGAGAGTTAGTGTACCAAAGCTGGAATGATACCCTGTTTGCATGAGAGTCATGCAAAACTGTTGTGTTACTGCAAGGCATTAATAGCGGCTCATGACAAAAGCAGTTATGAGATCATGTGTTTACTTTCACATTAATCCACATGAAACCTACAAAACATGTTTTACTCTAAATGTTTTATTTGTTTAGTCGGTCTTCTGCATGCAGTGTTGCACTAACAAAGATATTTCATGTTTTCCTGCTGTACAGACTAAATCAATACTGATTGCCTCTGACGCAGATTCTAAGGCTCTGGACCAATCATCTGCTAGAGCAGTGAATGGCTGAAAGCAGGCGAGTTAGATTAGAAGGGTTACTTTGACACTGGTTGCAACTTGTATGCTGATGATCTGATGGTAAACCACATAAATCAACAGTGAGCTTATCGTTAGGGTTTATGGTGAACAACAGGAATAGATTCTGCATTGATACCACCATCAAGTCAAAATGAGTCCAGCATTAACCAAGGATTACTTGGGTTTTTGTGTCTGCATCATGTTTATGTGGTTAGAGCAAGACTTGTTCCCATGGTAACTAGGAAAAGGTGACATTGAAAGTATGATAGATGTTTTAAGGCAAGCCGTCACGATCCATCTTATTTAGTTTAAAAAGCAAATTCATTTCTGTTTTCAACTTATTGCTGAGGCTATAAATTGAAATTATTTGTGTTTTAAATAAAACTCTTGAGTCGGTAATGTATAATTATTTTATTTATCTTTTCTAGGCATCTACAATAATGACAGAAAAGTTGCAATTAAGAGTCTGAAGATAGGTACAATGTCGGTGGAAGCTTTCTTAGCAGAGGCGAACATGATGAAGAACCTGCAGCATCGCTGCCTCGTCCGCCTCTTTGCCGTGGTTACCCAGGAGCCAATCTTCATCATCACAGAGTACATGGAAAATGGTAGGTAGAAATGATCTCAACTGTGTCATTTAACTGATTATTTACACTGAACCATCAAGTGGGAATTCCAGCTGTCGCATGAGGCTTCAAAGGAAAATAAAATCCTTAACCCCGGGGGATTTCTCATTTGAAAATCAATTTGAAAGATTTCCTTGTGTAGTCGTCTGAAGTTTAGTCAACTAAAATATGCCCGAGCCTGTTTGAATTGATCATTTCCTTCATTTCCAGTCTTGTTACGGTAAAGACAGTGTTGTGAGACACAGCTCTGAGCCTGGAGGGGAGACAAAGGAGTAGTGCTAGCGCAGTGTCATAGATGTTCAGGATTAAACACGTTGATCTGTTATCAGACTCTGGGTGGGAGCACATGCTCGAACAAAAGACTGGGCTGCCCCGTGTGTTTCATCCTTTAATGAGTCACACCGTTTCACATGAACGCTCCACTCCACTGATTCTGCTGAATATCTTTTGATCACATGTACATCCACAGCTTCCTCGCTGTTTGTGTTTGAGTTATGATACCAGAGTGGCGGTACGGGAAATATAACATACAATCACCACCTATGATTGGGCATGAATGCAGCTGTGAGTGCAAACCTAAATAAGGGAACTACAGTAACTCGGGGGCCTTGCAAAACATGGTGTGCTTCTGAAGTGCCCTGGCCCCCTGATAGGCTATTTTCAGCTTCCCCTCCTCACTCCCCTTGTATTCGCCACCGTGTGCTAAAATGTTTCAAAGCAAACTTGAACTTTCACTTCTTTTCTGGACCCCTTACTGATGTTTACATGCCGAGAGGATGTCTTACCTGGCTGGACTGTGATGAAGGGTGTTAAAATGGGAGATGGTGAATCACTGTGTTATTGTTCAAAGAGACCCCTGATGATGCTTGGCTCTTTTCCAAAATCTGTCTTACACACATGCACAGACACATATACACAATTTTGGCCCATGATTCCACTGCAGCTGTAAACAAACCCGCTGTGACTTTTACAATGGCAGTTTGTTCAGCATCCTGCCACTGGATCTTCCTCTTTTTCCTTCTCTTCTCACATAACATAGTAAATGTGAAAACACTGTGACTTACAAGCAGTAATAAACCGGTGTCATGGAAGCAACTGCAATCAGCTTTTGTTAGCATAGCCTGCCAACTCCATAAAGGTTTATTATACCTAGAAGATTCACTGAGATGATAGCAGGCCTGTATCTGTTTCAGTTTAACCTCAAAAGTCTTTGTATTTTTTTTCCTTTACTGAGAGTGAAAATACCAAAATGTACAGAAAGATGCTGTCAGAAACACAACAACGGCCTGGCAGCTGAAGTCAAAGGAGCGTCTTTGTGTGATGGTCTGTGAGAGTCTTGTAAACCACCAACAGTGGCTCGACATGAGGGTGTCTCTTTGTCTGGGACCCATGTGTGGACAGGACACAATTGCTGTTTCTATTGTCGAGAGAAAGGATGGCTCGGAGTTACCATCTTTTACAGTTTGTCCCTTTTTTTCTGTATTATCGAAGACAACAAAGGAGGAAAATAACAGGCGTGTCATCCCAGCTTCCCTTTGTGGCCTTGACAAAGAACGTAACTCTGGCTTTCAGACTTCAAAAGCTGTCTTCCTGACTTAAGCACAGGAGCAAATGCCTCTTCTTTCCTGGTACAGCCATTCCTCTTAAAACATTTCCTTTGGTTTGACTTGGTTGGCCGGCGCGCAGAGGTATTGTTGGGTGCTAATCAAACCTAAAACAAAGTTGACTGTCAGAAAGTATGCATCAGCCTGACTAATGTTCTGTGTGCTTCCTGAAAATGTTATGTCCACTGATTTGAGCTGCTATTCTGGTCTCATCCAGGTTATTTATGTCTGCGAGGAATCATGAAGTTGAAAATGTAATTTGTCTTCAGAAAAAAGCAGGACTCTTTTTTTTTTTTAACGTATCTTAGCTTTCACTGTTGATTATTGTTTTTGTGAAATGGAAGTAAGATGGGCTGCCCATTAATGTGAGCGCAGACTTAACTTTACATTGACCAAACTTTATATAGTTTGAATATTTTTAAAGTAAGTACAGAGTAATGAAACAATAATAGCCAAAATATAGAATTTCATGCAAAAAAAGAAAAAAAAGATAGAATTAAAAAGGTCATTGAATATGTTACCACATCAGAATAATTTGGATATTTTCATAATATAACAATCAACCTATCACCAAGATGTTGAACAGTGTCTAATCAGGAAGTTTGACTGTAATGAAACTGATGACGCTTCCAGGATGTTGCACTAAGAAAGAAACTAGATGAGAAACTTGCAGAAGTTTGTACATTTTCTGGAGAGAAAACAAATGTAACCCAAGATATCAAATAGCTTCAAAATAACCTGAAGCAACCTGGATTGATGCTTCAAGCTGTAACATTTGAGACAAGTAGAGGACAGCACTATTGGAAGAAATGCACAGAAAAGCAAGAGTGATAATTGTAAAGATTTCCATGGATAAGCTCGAGTCCCTCTGGGTTCTATAGGTAACCAAAGTAGAGCTCTTTATGAGAGCGGTGGATCAATTTCCTTATAATCAACAAATAAAAACTCATAAGGAAAAGAACATCTTTCATGCAATGAGGTTGCTTTGCTGCTGGAGGGGATCAACATGAAAGGAATTGTTAAATCAGAAGACCACTGAGGCATTTTTGAGAAAAATTTGATACCCCGGTGTTAGAAAACTAGGTTTGAGGTCGAGTTCTTAAGTGTGTGAGGGGGGGAACGACAGGAAACGCATACTTAAAGCAAGGATAAATGATTGAAATGGAAAAGATGGACCGTTGTGACAAACAAAGTCTAAACTCAACTGAAAATTTTTAAGAGATCTGAAATCTTCCACTACAAAAAGAATTCAGTTTCCGATCAGAAACATCTCAATACAGAGAAATCATTAAAGGATTTAGCTATTGGCAAAGGTTCTACAAACAACTGACAGTAATTATACACAGACTTTGTCAACTATTTTCTAAAATATAAAATTGTTTTATTTTATGTATTTATGAAAATATTCTCACTATACTTTTAAATTCCAGTGTGCATATTGTACTAACCAGCATGAGCATCAGCGACATTCTCTGCTCTGGTTTTAATCTACTTCATCCTTTTTCCTTTTGTAAATAAAAGTATTGATCAATGATTTTCTAAAAAAAACTTTAATTTGAATGTTCTTTCCTCAGGGAGCCTGGTGGATTTCCTAAAAACACCACAGGGAAGCGATTTGCCAATAAAAACCCTGATAGATATGGCGTCTCAGGCAAGTTATCTCTATCTACAATCTGTCCTATTATTACAGCACTCCTTTCACTCAATTTACCAGATTCCTTCTCATTTATTCTTTTCGCTTCTTTTCTCTCAGCATGAACCTTCGAGGCTAAAAACAGGCAGCTGTTGTAATGAGGCTTACATTCAACACTAATCTTATAATAAGTACAGACACGGGTGTGTTTGTGTGCTGGAGTCTACATGTGTTCTGGTTAAAGTCGGTCTAGACAGAACGGCCCAAATAAAATGGTCTTAGTGCTAAAACTCACTTATTATTCATCAAGTTGAAAATGTTTTATTTCTCTGACTCTCATTACTGTCTATAATGAATTTGTAGCAAGTAGCTGTGTGTGGTGTGAATTAATTTAATTTATGGTAAATTAGTTGTTTGTTCAGTAAAAGCAGAAGATTAAAAAGAGAAGATTAACAGTTAAGAAATACATATTTGTTATGTATTATGGTAGCACCGTGGATGGCAGAGGTCACAGCCGTGGGCTTAGTTTGGGAAGTATAGATTCTCCGACGTACCAAAGGAGGTGAACAGCTGTGAGCCAGAGTTCAGTGTAATACTCATATTTGATGATGAAGTACCGCATTTCTATAAGAGTTTAAATGTTTTTTCTTTGATGTTGTACACAGATACCCCAACTACCAACAAATTAAAGAATTTGGAGAAATATTTCTCTTAAATCTGTTATAATGGTGAAAATTATGGAAAATACTCATATTTTATGATGAATACAAGAGGAGACAAGATACTTTTACTGAAATGTTGTACTCAGTGAGCCTAACTGACAAGTCCAAGAGGGTTTTTTGACTGTGACCTCGGGCTCACAACTGTTGGAAGCAAAACTCAATTACCAAAAACCTTTACAGAAACCTAGATCTTAAGGAAATTCTAGGCTTACATCTACTTTTTAAAAATGTAACATATAAGACATAGCATGGTGCATTGTGTGTATGTGAATGAAAAACTCAACCACAGGAAGGCAGAAAGAAGTTTCAAAAAGGCAACAAATCCTTCATCTGCACATTCTCGCTCATTGCACACATTAGAGCTCAGTGTAAAGTTGTAGACTTTCTGCAGTAGCCTACTGTTAAGTAAAACGTTTTACTTAAAGCAAGCTTTCAAACCAGCTATGTACCACAGATAGCATTTGAACAATGTAATTAATTAAGCTACTTTACTTGTTGGAGTATTGAAATGATTTATCCAAAACTACAATATCTATGCACGTAGGCTATATGTAATCACAGGATCTTGAGAGTCTTCTCTTGTAGGAGTAAAAAGCAAAAATCATAAATGCTTGAAAAATTCGTACATCTCAAGTATTTGACAAAAGCATTGCAAACACTGGCATTTATGTGATAGATTCTTATGGCTGAGAGCCAGGGGATCCTCTCAGCTTTGACTAAACTATAACCATAAGCAATTATACAGATGCTCAGGAATTGTGGGTGGTGAATTCTATAGAAAACACAAGTTGATTATGATTCAGACACCTCATACAGTAATTTCTTCCATCATTAGATATATGATTAAATTCTGTCTAAGGTATACATACTGAAATGAGTCAACTACCTTTTGATCGAAACAGAAACAGTCACCAGAATAATCCGCAGGTGTGGTTAAGGTAAAAGCAGGAAGGGAGCTTTTTGTGTAATGAAGTGGTGCTTAGGTTACATAAACACAGCTGTGCACCTGGGTGGAGCACCTAGATGCAAAACAGAGGTTTGGGGGGCAAGGAACTGACCTGGGGAAGTGGTATACTCCCTGGTTTGGGGCTTTTTGGTTCATCTGTCCAACACACACAGACAATATAAAGTACAGTTGTAGAACACAGGCTCCTCAAGGCCATTCATTCACACACTAATAGCATGTTTGGTGATGTGCTGTCCCCTGCAGGTGGCTGATGGCATGGCCTTCATTGAACAGAAAAATTATATCCATCGAGACCTCCGAGCTGCAAATATTCTGGTTGCTCACGACCTCTTTTGTAAGATTGCTGACTTTGGACTGGCAAGACTCATCGAAGACAATGAATACACAGCCAGAGAAGGTAGCAGGACTTTCACTAAAAACTCTGCTTTTCATCAGTAACCCTGAGTGATCGTATCGTTTGAGAAATTAAATGTCTTATTTTGTTCACAGGTGCAAAGTTCCCCATTAAATGGACTGCGCCAGAAGCTATTAACTACGGCACCTTCTCCATAAAATCTGATGTTTGGTCATTTGGGATTCTCCTCACGGAAATAGTGACATATGGTCGTATTCCTTACCCTGGTAAATACTCATTTTTCAGGTTGATTATGATCCATCACAGATCCATCACATATATATATATATATACCAATACCAATATTTGGTGATGAATAATATATATATATATATATATATATATATATATATATGTAAATATATCTCCATAACATTTACCTCTTACTCAGGTATGTCCAACCCTGAGGTTATCCAGAACCTGGAGCGGGGTTACCGAATGCCAAAGCCAGACGAATGCCCTGAGGGGCTTTACGACATCATGTGCCATTGCTGGACGGAGACTCCCGAAAACAGACCAACGTTTGAATACCTGAAGAATGTTCTGGAGGATTTCTTCACTGCAACAGAAAGGCAGTACCAGGAATAGCTGCAGCAGAGCAAAGAGACAGTGACACGCTTTGAATATACTCAAACTAAAGGAATAATCTGTGAACATGGATACTGGACTTTGAATCATTCACAGAAGATGTTAAGCCTTTATTGATAGGCTTAAACTGATGAAATGGTTGAATTAAGAGTACCTTTTTTTCTGCATCAAACTGATTGTGATAACTATATCCTACAATTACTAGTGGAAATATGAACCTGATGCGAAGGCAGCTGGATTCCAGCCAGAGGAAAGAGGAAAGCGATCTTCAGACTGTTCAATTAAACTGGGGACTTTTTATGGAGCTGAACAAGCAGCTGCTTTCCTGGTGCTCTTTAACATGTAAATACTGTTACCTGCTTGAACTTTGTTTTACCTCTAATAGTATATTAACTGATAACTGTTTTAGTTACAGTAGAAAGCTTTAAATGGATTTTGTGAAGTACATTCATCATTGTCTTTGCTTTTAAAGGATAACTGAGTATCTTGTATAGTGTTTTTTAATCACAGCATACTCACAACCTCTGACTGAAATGCAGTTTGGTAAAGTTGTTAAAACTGGAAATTTTAGAAATAGTTTGGGGGTAAAACCTAACCTTATTTTTGAGTTTTATTGACAAAAATCAGGCCATCTCTTTTGGTTTTCAGTCTATTTTACTAGTTCAACTCAACTATAACAGGACAAAAACAATATCCTATCAAGTCAGCAAAGGCCTTAGGATGGACATCAACTATTCAGCTGCAGGATATCAAGAATCTAATCTGCGGATGTCAAAGACACAAGCCCCACAATTGCAATTTATTCCTATTTGAGTAGATTTATTCAAAAGGTTCAGGAAAGCCCCGACAGCATGTCAAATTTCCCTTCAGATCAATTTACAGTTTACTGAGAGGCCCTCAGGAAGGATTTCAAACAGTGATGTGGTTTGGATTAATCATTAGAAAGTAACAAGTGCTTTGCAACACCCCTCCAGGCTTAGACGGAGCCCAAATGTATGAAGATAAAGAGTATTGCCTCTTCTGACTGACATCTGTCACAGGTATGCACATCATGTGGAAAAAGTTAGAGAGTAGATCATCTACATTCATCAGTCTTGGTTAGGATGTTCTGTTCCCATGCAACTCTGATCATTTACGTAAAATAATCGCCCAATTCAGCGATTATGTTTTTCTATTAAGATAATTATTCAATTATCTGATTTCATGAACATAAAATGGCCCAGCATGATGCTATTTCGCTTGTTAGGGAGTTAAACTTAAACTTCTTACACAGCTGTTCAAAGGAGGCCAAAGTGTTTCGCATAAACAGGTCGTTTAGACTTTTAGGCCTCTCGCAATAAACAGAATGCAGAGTCTTGAACTAAGGGTGGAAATAAGTTGTTATATATAATTCAGGCAAAGATGTGTGAACTCACTGGTAGATTGAAGTGTTTTCTGAATTGATAAGATATTTTGAGCATCTGAGAAAGTATGGGGTTAATATTAGATGTTCTGTGACAGAGACATGGCTACAAAGCTATGACTTCACCTTAGCTAGAGCAAAATAAGTACAAACATTTGTCAGATCTATGCCTCCATTGGGTTTTCTCTTTTGAAATTGGTCTTTTCACTGGTTGTTTGCCAGTTCGAATATACAGTATGATGATATTGATGAGTCCAACTTTTTGGGAAATTTTATTGGAATACAAACACAATAAAGTATTTTGGAAGCATGCACAGCCATCTTCACTTAGTTATCCATGACCATGTGTAAATTAGGAAAGGAGGCAGATTGAGCTTAAGTTGGTTTTGTTCGTGTTGTTAAACTCCCCAAATTAGCTTAAAAATGTCTGCAGGTTTTTTTTATGTAGTTCTCAGCATGTAAAATTGCCTTCAGCTATTTTGAAGTGAGATCCACTGATGACAGATCAACATTTAGGGAAAACAGTTCACTTTAGAACAAATTAGATTTAAAGCCCACGATTTCCTCAAAATATTGTAAGAGGATCAGAATCAGATGAATTTTTTAATTGTTTCCACTGTATTGAAAAAGTAGAGGAATTACCTTGCATAAGGGGAGAGATGTTGGCTCTTTAACAATTCCTGTTATTGAACTGTTGCTTGTTTGCAAAGACAGGCAAGAGGGCTGAGAGCATACACCTGATGGATGCCAAGGTGTAACTTGAAGATTTTGGTATATTTATTAGTTAACACCATGTTTTTTGGACAGAATAGCTGTTTAATCCAGGATGAAAACCTTTGGGGCAAACCCATATCACTCTAGTTTCAAAAGGGCAGTCCCAGACTCTAAAGAAAAAGTGAACAAAACCTTTTTTGTTTGTAGATATGGCGCTGATCACAACTTCCTCCGGGTCACAGTTCTCTAGCCAACATTTGGTGATGAATAATTTATTTGGGATAGCTCTTGAATAGCTATTGTTTAATGCTCATTGCTCCTCCTTTTTTAGGTCTCAATCCACCATTTTCAGTTATTTAAAAACACTGCCACTCCTTATCGGATCAAAAGGGCATGACCTCTTCCCCATTGTGTGTTTACCTTTCTCCAATATATTTGAACTTTGAGGGTTTATACCCTTAGACAGTGCCATCCTAAGTATTTCCAGGTCATATGTGACTAGAGAAGATCAAGTTTTTGTCATGTCCACATTTCATGGAGCTCTCTGCCATTGAACACAAATCTTTTAGCCACTTCCATATGGAGGCCCAAAATATTCAAAATTGAATAAATATAGGCTAAATAAGACTTTTAAATAAATACCATTTTGATAAATAAAAGGCAAATATATATTATGGAATTTAATAGTAAAATAAGGGAGTGTTATTGTGAAATATATACATTATTATTCTTTAATATATATTTATTATTTTCAATTTATTAAAATATTTCAGGATTT